>CABHPH010142328.1:0-26550 GCA_902168325.1 Peromyscus nudipes | reverse complement strand
TATATATATATATATATATATATATATATATATATATATACCATTTTTAATTTGTCATATGCTATTGGGAAAAAGGACAGACTTCAGATGGTTGTTTGCTAGTCCTTTATCCATATAGCCTATTCACATGGCAGTCACTAGTCACTTTCCATCAGCCTCAAATCACCATTCCGAGATATGGCCTATTGAAGGGCCAAATCTACCTAGCTTTATATTTGATGATATGTATATTTGGCCTTGCACTGAAGGATACAGACAAGAGCCATATGAGCCAGATATACTAAATAACCTAATAGTTTCCAAAAATATAAATCTACTTCGCGTGCGGTGGGTGCAATGAGCAAATAAAATCTGTGGCATACAATCATAAAAGCTGGGGGTGGGAGCAATCTCAATGCCTTTAATGAAGAGTTAGGGGAGACTTGTGCTTTTTTCTATATGTTTTGTTAGAAATGGTATTCTAGCCCTACATGTATCAGGGTGAATCTTACCTTATGACCTTCAGTGCCTGATTCCATTGTTAACAGGCAATGTTTGTTCAATGCCTGGCTGTTCTTGGCTTCATTAGTTTGTGGGGATGCTGCTTTATGAAAGAGATGGCTGGACTCTATGGGTTATTATGTTTTGATCTACTGATAAACTTTTTTTTCCTGATTTTCAAAGATTTAGGAGGGGAAATAATAGGAAAATGTTCATTATTTCTATGGTTATAGTTAACAAATAATTTTGTAGCATGCTAAATGGAATCTAAGATGCTAATGACTCTAAACATTTTTTTATATATCACTAAGAAAAATTATGTTGTCAATAGTACGATGATTCAGTTCCTTATTTTTATTAATTCTCATAGCATAATTATTGAAATAACTCTTTTTCCTACATTAGGCTTTTCATTGTTGTACATAAAATAAAAGCTGGTTTACAAAAACTGATTTTTTAAAAAAAATTTGTGTGTATGAGTGTATGTATGATATGCATTTGTATGCATGTTCATGAGTGTGTGTCCATATGTACCATATTGCGTGTGTCAATGTCAGAGGACAAGCTTGTGTGTCTGTTCTTATCTTCTGCCCTATTCAAGGCAGGGTCTTTTCTTTACTACTGCATAAGCTGGGATAGTTGGCCCATGAGCTTCTAGAGATTCTCCTGGATCCACTGCTGTCGGAGCAGTGGCATTAGAGATGGATGCTACTATGCCTGGCTTTTACATAGATTATGGGGATTCGAAATTAGACCTCACACTCGTGCAGCTCTAAATCTGACTGACATGTCTGGATCCTTTTAGACTTGGTGCCCTGGGTCACTGTGCCTTTCTGCATGCTTTCCTGCTCTGTGCCCTGCATGATAATAATATGGCATTTCAAACAAGAATGTTCTTTTATTATTTATGCCATTTTCTTTCATGTAGCAGATGCTCTACCTGCAGTTTTTTAAATAAATATTTTTATCAGTTTTTTAAAACACTATGAGTCTGTGTGTATGTCTGTGTGTGAGTGTGTGTGAGAGAGACAGAGACAGAGACAGAGAGACAGAGAGTAGGTGCACTCAGGTGTAGGTATCTAAGGAGAACAGGAAACATCAGATTTCCCTGGAGCAGGAGTTACAGGTGGTTGTGAGCCACCTGAGGTGGATACTGGGAACCAAACTTGGGTCCTCTGCAAGAGCAGCAAGCCCTCTTTGCCACTGAGCCAGCTCTCCCGTAACCCTTCCTGCAAATTCTAATGTGAGTACAATCTTAGTATCTTTAGGAGACAGACAGAAATTGAAATTAGTCGTTCTTCCTCGGACAGTCATGGATGGTTTATTAATTGAGCTGTACAGAAGGACAGTTTTCCGCTGTGCCATTGGCACATCAACCAAACACACAGGCACAGACAGTGACAATTGTATTGAAACTAGTCGCAAGCAGGTTATACAGCTCCACTGACTGTAGGGAAAATCAGATGTCAGAGGTGGTTGGATGTAAGGAAACAATTCACGCATGTGCATGTTGGTTTGTCAGTGCGGCAGTGTCTAGAAGCATTAATCCTTTTGTGTGTATTATCTACAAATACTATGATTTTTTTACTGTGATTATTACTCTACTATGATTATTACTCTAAAAAGACAATTTTGTGTCCTCAGCAACTAACATATGCATAAGGCTAACTTTTCCTACTGTGGGAATTTTGTAGGTATTTTGAAGACTCCTTTCCTGGGGAAATTTTACTACAGACTGATAATGTTGATGCATGTTTTTTCTTTTCTTTTTCTTATTTGCCAGCTGTCTAAAATATATTGTTTCTTTCTCACCAGTTTACAGCATGCTCCCTATGTTCCCCTGGACAGAATTTGAGACATTTCTCTTGTCCACAGTCCTATTCCGTCCGTAGAAAATAACCAGAAATCCCATATTCCTGTTCAACTTGATTCATCACAATATCTGTACTCCTCTCATTTCTTATTCCAACACAGCCAGTGGTCTGGATGGTCCCTGTCTGTGTTGGCAGATTAGAAGTGCAACTTCCCAGACTCATCTTCTCAACCCAAGAAACATGCCGTCACAAAGCTGGGAAAGCTGAGCTGAGGGCATAGTAATGTAATTGTTTAAATTTTGATTTAAAAATTTGTTTAAATTGGCAACATTTGTGAATTGAGACTCAAGATATACATAGAATAGGACAAAAAGCTTGGATGCATTTTTTAAACCTTTGTACAAATTGAAAGAAAATATGGCTAATAGTAAAAGGTGCATTAAGAAATATTTATCTTTGGGCATGTATTTTGATTAATCTTTTACCAATATCTTAGTGACGAATAAAATTGCCTATATTTATAATGATAACCATTCAGATTCAGATCCTAGTTGTGCAGGATGCAAGTGACCTATCTTTTTCTCATCATTATGCTTCATGTTTTCTGCTCATCTGCAGCTTTATTCACTTCTCCATCCTGAGGCATAATCATTGTCTTGCCTCCCTTTTCCAATGGACATCTCACTTTTCATGATGAATAATAAATTAGTTAAGTTAAACTTCTTAGAAAGGTTTTGTGGTTTTGTGAGTTAGTTATCTCTCTTTTGGGTGTGTGTGTTCACATGTGTGGTTGTTGTACTGGCTGGCTTTGTGTGTCAACTTGACACAAACTAGAGTCATCAGAGAGGAAGAAGCATCAGTTAAGGAAAAGTCTCCATGAGATCCAGCTGTAAGGCATTCTCTCAATTGGTGACAATGAATAGGGCCCAGCCCATTGTGGGTGGTGTCATCCCTGTTCTGGTAGTTCTGGATTCTATAAGAAAGCAGTCTGAGTAAGCCAGGGGAAGTAAGCCAGGAAGCAGCATACCTCCCTTGCCTCTGCATCAGCTCCTGCCTCTGGGATCCTGCCCTGTTTGAGTTCCTGCTGATTCCCTTCGGTGATGAACAGCAATGTTGAAGTGTAACTCAAATAAAAACCTTTCCTCCCCAACTTGCATTTTGGTCATGGTGTTTCGCTCAGCATCAGAAACCCTAACTAAGACAGTTGCCATTTGTTGTCCCATGTCTACCTTTCATTTTAGAAACAGACTCTGTCTGGCACTCTATAAGTAGGCTAGATTAACTGACTGTGAGCTACATGGACCTGCTTATATTACCACCCAAGTCCTGGGATTACAAATCTGCATTTCCACCCCTTTGGTATGTTGATTCTATGGATAGAATCAGGTTTTCATGTTTGTAAAGCAAGTACTTTACAAACAATGACATGTATACAACTTAGACATTTCTTCATTTGAAAATTTTAATTTTAATGTGAATGCATTGCATTTTTATCATATCCACATGCCTTTTCCACCTCCAACTTATGCCTGCCCCCCCAATACATCCACCTTTCATCTGCATGTCTTCTTTTAAAAGAAATTTCTTAACCCACCAAGTCCAATTAGTGATGGCCATATGCACATAGGTGTAAGGCCATCTACTGGATTATGGACAGTATACCAGTAGACACATTTCTAAAGAAAACACAATTATGCCTGACCCAACAAATATCGTCTGCCAATAGCTCCTCAGCCAGAGGTGGTGGAGCCTTGTGAGTACCTTCTCCACTAGATTAGACATAGAGGTCAGACAGTGGTGGCACACACCCTTAATCCTAGCACTTGAGATCTCATGCCTTTGCTTGGGAAGAATACAGGCCTTTAATTCCAGGAAGTGATGGCAGGAAGCAGAAAGGTATTTAAGGTGTGAGGACCAGGAATTAGATGCTTTTTAGCAGCAGTTCAACCGAAACTCTCAGGGGTGAGGACTCAGAGGCTTTCAGTCTGAGGAAACAGGATCAGCTGAGGAGTTGGTGAGGTGAGATTGACTGTATCTTGCTTGTTCTGTCTCTCTGGTCTTTCAGCTTTAACCCCAATATCTGGCTCTGTTTTTTTTTTTTTTTTTATTAAAAAAACCGTTTAGCAATTCATCTTACACCCATTCTTACTGGAGACTTGACTGCATAAATCGTGTACACGTCCGGAGTAGGTAATCACAGTGTCTGAGTTCATGAGTGCGATGATCATCTTATGTCCTGAAGACAGTGTTTTACAGCTCTCTTCCAAGTCTGAAGCTTTCACATTATTTTCATCCACTGCTCAGGATATTCCCCAAGCTTTGGGACAAGGGGATAATGGAAGGATGATAAAGATGTCCTTGTGGTCATACATTCTCAGCACTTTGATCAGTAGGTATTTCCTTTTAATAGAAGATAACTTTAGAAATTTGAACTGATTATTATATATTTTTTTTCAATTCCTATTTCTAATAGGAATTAAGACTGGCAGAAAAAGAGAGGTCAATATATATTTATTGAGATAATTTGATATGATATAATCTTGTTAGGACTTACTTGTGTCTAAGTTTTCAACATATAGAAAGGAATACACAGATAGCTTTTGTATTAAACATTGATCAGGCCTCTCATAAATCAAACCTAAATTCATCCTACAACCTCTGAACAAGAATAACTTTAGCAGTCAGTTTTAACTGAGGCTTACAATGAATGACCAGCTATCCTGCTGATACTTTTAAGCATCTGCCGTGATGTGGCTATCTGAATTTTTTTTTTCAATCATGATGTATCTCCTTTTCTTCTTGAGGGTTTTCTGAAGGCATTTTTTTCACTTTGAACATTAGTTCTGTAAGACAAATCAGAGCAGGTTCATTTACATTAGTGACAATTTCCTAAATTCAGTGTAGAGTAGATAGCAAATATTTAAGTAATTCTTTGTGTAATATCATATTTACTTAGTCATTCTGTGCTGAGTTAAGCTGTTATTGTGTTTGTTTTGTTTACAAGACCAGGGCCTTTGCAAGTTAGGCAGGTACTCTAGCACTGAGCTAGCCTCACATCCTGAGAGGCTCTTGTTTGTTTCTTTCTGAAAAAAAAACGTTAGATGTTTTTCAAGAGATATTTAAAGAGGCAGATTTGAGAGTTTAGAGACACATTTTTAGAATTTTTAAAGCACCAGAAATCTTATTTGAGTAATTCTTATGTTTATACAAAACATATAAATGTAAATAGGAATTTTAGCTATTAGCGTAGGAACTGTGAGAAACTGGTAGCTATGTTTTTACCATAGCTGCTGTATGTCCCTAATGATTTGCTTCTATTTTCCTAAATTGCTTTCCCTTATTTTATTTTTTTTGAGTTATTCTCATGTCCCTGAGGCTCCTTGCTACATATCCTTTTTACCAAGAAACCTTTTCATTCTGTGAACAGGCTTCCTACCCCTCATTCCTACCTGGTCTCTTCCTCCTTGTCACTGTCCTTCACGATTTACATCAAAAGTGACACACATTATTCACACTGATCCGCATCAGGGCAAGCATTTATTTGATATGTCTTCAGGAATACCAAAAACCTGTTGCTATATTTAAACAATTAAGTTTTAATTTTCACTTTGAAAAGCTGGTAGAAACTTATTTGCTACATCGGCATGTCTCAAAGGAATAAACAATTAAGAAGTGCAGGGCACTGTGTAAGATGATCCACGCATGTACTCAGTATTCAGGTTCTTCCTACTGTCAAACTATATCCCGATGCTGATAGGCCAGTCAGAACCAACACTATGAATTTTCTTCTCCTGGAATGTAGCTATTTCTGACATTTCATTCCTCTGAGAAACTTTTTATTTGCTAATTTAAATTCTTTATTTTAGCTTAATAGATCTGAATAATAAGTCAAAATGTAATTTTTAAAAATGTAAATATTATAACTAATTTATGTATTTGAATTTTTATTCCTTGTTCTCTCATTTTTGTTTGTATCAAGAATGGTATATCTCTTCAGCATGAAACCTGGAGCTTTTGTGAGTCAGTAAGATGCTACATTCAAAAACAAACCAAATGGTTAATCTAGACAGTGTCAGAACATTCAACCAAACCAACGTGTCTCTGTGCTCATGGCCATCTATTCTGAAGGGGGTTTAGTGTAAGGGATAGGGTAGGATTTGTTACATGCCTCTTGGTGTGAGTTGGTGATGTGAGTTTTCCTTGGACTTGTCCCAGGTTTTGTGTGCGTCCAAGGTGTGGAAAGTTGATATAATCCTGATCTTCAGGCAGTGCACACATTGTAAATGAGCTGTTTTTCAAATTGGGTTCATGTTAGGTCAGTCTCAGAGACAGGATTGTGGAGTGAGCTCAGCACCTCATGGCTAGCACTAATACCACATTTAGGAGATTTTGCTGTGGCAGCTGAATCAACAGCTGGGATTCTAAAATCCCTAACTTGCACATAGGATTTATCTTTCTCACCCACAAAATTATGTTCCTATATTTACCATCTGTGTGTCACTTTTTATTTATGAAATTATAAAAAATGATTTATAGGGAAAGTAAAGAAATGTTTTGAAGACAATTTAAAAGCGTAAATCAGTGGCATAGAAATGCAGTTCATAAGACACGATCCATTAGGCAGAACAACAGCTCATTAGCAAAGAACTGGTATTAGCCAATAACTTTTGAAAGTTATTAGTAATTTGAAAAAGTGTTAGCTACCAAAAAGGCAATCCTCCTTGCAAATAATAGCGGAAAGCCTTTTACATTGGTAAACAATCGGCTCACCCAATTGTTTATTTTCCTTATAACAATTTTCACATGCACTCGTTAACCTTGTGGCATCTTTGAATGTCCTTTTCATTTGCCTACTCTTCAGAGGACATTTGCTTTTGCTAGAGGGTTTCAGATGAAAAAAGGCTCTCAACAAGTAGGTCAATTTGTTGGGTTATAGGAGTGTCTGAGAAGCAGGAGAAACCTGGTTCTAAGAGGCAAGAATAAGCAGGTGAGATGCAAATCTCCCACTAATGGCTCCCCTTGGTGCCATTAACCCTTCTGTCCATAAATAAATGCCTCTCTCAGAAAGAGCTTGCAGGCATTGTGCTGCGACATTTCACCTATCCCAGTCTCAAAAAGAGAGGAGCAATCAAAGAAAAAGTGTTCCCCAGACAGCCCATCACTACAGCCTGGGGGATTGTGCTGGTCTGGGTACAAGGGAAGATTTGACCTCTGTGTGCTTCTGTGGAGAGTGTGTAAGTCCTCATGGACGCTTTTCTGAGTGAACAATTAAAATTATTTTTAGTTCTCTATAGTATAGTCCTCTTAAGTACGCTATTTGATAGTATTTCATCTTGGAAAGAGGACTTAGAAATGAACCTCTTGGAGAAGAGAAAGAAATATTTTCATGTCTCTTTCTTTTCTAAAGGCATACTCTAATTCTTCTTACAAAAAAAAAATCATTGAAGTTCAAATGGGAGAAGAGGGTTTACAGAAAACTTGAACATCTGTTCAAATAAGCTAATTGTTTTAAAAAGGAGAGATATATAGAATTCTGCTGTAAATATTTAACTATTCTCTTCTTTAGATTGTAAATAGGTCTGGATGTTAGTTTTTACAAAAACACATTTTCTTTCTTTCAAAACAGCCTGGGTTACTAATCTGCTGTTATCTGAGGTTTTATAATCAGATTTCCAGTGTCACTAATCTCATAAATGCATGGTTCTAATTTAAAATAATTGTTCTGAAGTAAAAATAAGCAAGTCTGTCACCAAGAGGCTTTGAAGGAAAGGGCAGTCTTCCAAGTCAATTATAAACAAGTTGACCCTCTTAAGATTTTACGATTTTTCCTCTTCTGTAAAAACTCACTCAGTCTTTGCCAGTGAGCTTCAGGGTTGGGGTTTTTATTTATTTATTTATTTATTTATTTAATAGAAAAAGTGTGTTTTGGAATGGATCACTCTCCTCAGCCGCCCTCATCCAGACAAGTAAATGCAAGTTCATGCCTCTTGTAGAATGATTGACTGAACTACACAGGCATAATTGTTCTATTAGGAAGAATAGGTTTGCTGAAGTTTAGGGAAATGAGTAAGTTAGAGGTGAGCCTGGCTAGACTTAGGTTGATGTGGAAACAATCAAGCACAGAGAAATCAATTGACATTTATTTAATGCTCTCTGATGCAGGAAAACTTTTCCAAGACATTAAGTTGCGTTTTCCTTTTCTTCTCCTCTCATAAAGAGGGAATTGAATATCCAATTAAAATGTACAGTTCACTTATATAGAGACAATATGCAATTTCAAAGAATGTGAAGCTTCTTTAGAAGCAGATTTTTATTCTGATGTATTTTCTAAATATTGTCAACGAAAGTTTTTTTTTTAATAAGACTGATTTAATGAGCTTTTCCAAAGGACAGAAAGTTCCCTCTCTCTCTCTCTCTCTCTCTCTCTCTCTCTCTCTCTCTCTCTCACACACACACACACACACACACACACACACACACACACATTCTTGGTTATATGTTAAATCTTTTTAAAATAAAGCACAACAACCAGGTTCAATGCCACTACCTTTAATCCCAGCACTAGGGAAGCAGAGGCAAGCAGATATGTGAGTTCAAGATTAGCCTGGTCCACATAGAGAGTTCCAAGCCAGCCAGAGCTACACTGTGAGATATTGTCTCAAATAAATCAGCAGTGGGGACATGACAGCCAGTCCTAACCTGATGACACTGTGTTATTGACTCTTCTCTCCCACTCAATTAGTGAAACTTCCCGCAGAGAGGTAGACCTGTATAATAATTTATACATAACTCCTCTGTAATAGCTGAAGAAACTTAATATGGTACAGGCATCCCTTAAGGGCGATTGACCTTTGCCCTGGAATGCCTGTGAGATCCTAATAGCCTGCAGGTGAGATAAGAATACTCCAAACATTAGTGGAGAGAAAGCTCAAATTAGAGATCTCCATGGAGTCCCTCCCCTTGAATCTCAGGAAACCCAGCAGGAGACGGGGAGGAAGGGTTGTAGGAGCCAGAGAGGTTGAGAACACAAGATCACAGTCCACAGAATTGACTAAGCAGGGCTCACAGGGGCTCACAGAGACTGGAGAGACAACCGTTAAGCCTGCATGGGTCTGTGCTAGATCCTCTGCATATGCTACGCTTGTTAGCTTGGTGTTTTTGTGGAACTCATAACAGTATCAGTGGGAGTGTCCCTGAGTCTTTTGCCTGCTCTTGGGACCCTCTTCCTTCTACTTGGTTGCCTCACTAAGACTTGAGGGTTTGTGCCTGCTCTTATTGTATCTCGTTATGTGTTCAGTTGATGGTTGATATCCTTGGGAAGGCCTGCTCTTTTCTTAAAGGAAAAAGAGAGGAGTGAACTGGGAGGGCTGGGGCAGCATGGGGAGGTGAGAGCTGGGAGGCGTGGAGGGAGGGGAGAAAAGAAAAAAAAAGAATAGGATAATGGTGTTCCTGCTGTGAGGTATTTAACAACTTGCTTTCTGCTTTTCTGCTTTTGTAAACGTTGATTGGGATGAAGTTGGCTTTTTATGACTGTATACCTGGAAAGAGAAACATCTGAGGGGACTAACACAGATTTCTCGCCTAGCTGTAGATTCCGTAGATAATTGTATCCAGCTTCATAAACCCTTCCTTTAGCTTCTTCAGCATGGCGTGCAGTTTGGCTCTAAGACTGCTGTCCTTTTGCTAGCGGTAAGAATCAATTCATTTCTTCTAAATCTAAATTGAGTCTAAGTCGTTGGTCTTTCTCGGTGGATTCGAACACCACAACAAAATCATACATATATAGCACCCACATAACCTACACATTCTTCTGGTTATTCTGGAAGGTATTGAGCAGAGGAATTTTACTTATACCTAAGAAAAAATAACATGAAAGAATTTATACCTCGAATTTTGGTGGTCAGGACCTCAACACAACTTATATTCCCTTCTGGCTATATAAGAGTTCAAGAATGTGCATTGATGCAAAGCTACACAGAGAAACCCTGTCTCAAAAAAACCAAAAAAAAAAAAAAAAAAAAAAAAAAGACAGTGTATTGAAGATAAAAATGTTTTATAATACTTTATCCTTATAAAATAAATTTACTAATTTTCTTTTTAAGATATATATTCTGAATTTAAATTTTAAGGATTTTGCATTGTAAGAAATCAAGAAATTAAGATACATTTTGTGCTTGTATGTTAAAATATGATCTAATAATTATTGATGTAACTGAAAACCACTTCATAGATACTAAAAATAAAATTGCTGGTGAATGGTTTTTTTGTTTGTTTGTTTGTTTGTTTTGCTTTTTGTTTTTTCGAGACAGGGTTTCTCTCTGTAGCTTTGTGCCTGTCCTGAAACTCACTCTGTAGCCCAGGCTGGCTTCGAACCCACAGGGATCCGCCTGGCTCTGCCTCCCGAGTGCTGGGATTAAAGGCATGTGCCACCACCGCCCGGCTACTGGTGACTCTTTTAATAATCTCATAGTTATTACACATTGTGCCTAGGACCTTACAGTCTGGCAAATTTATTACTGTGTTATATTCATCAAATGATATGACTTCCATTCTAACTGAAATTTGTCCTAAGATGCAGTATTATTTCAATTATTGCCCATGATAGTACAAATTACAAAGCGTTAACATTCCCAATCTTAAATTTTTTCATTATATTTATTTCAACAAATTATTAGGTGGCTAGGGGTACTTTTTTAATTTACAAAGTCTGAATTCCCCTCAGAAATGTGATTCTTATGAGTCACAAAAAAATGCTTATAACCAACATAGATGAATGAGTGATTCAATAAATAAAGATTACTTCTAATTGATAGTAAGTTTTATTTAAATAAGCACAAATCTAACGTTTATTACATTCTTTTGTTTTCAATGAAAACTTAGATGTTTATTATTGCACGCTTGTTGAGATGGGATAGTTGTTTGTGATTTCCTAGCATTTGTTATTATAATCACTTTGATTGCTTGTACATCATTTCACAAATGGTTTTCGTTCTAGCCTTTTAGTTATTGGGGGCAGGGGCAGGGGAAGGGGCGGAAACCAAAACCAAAACAAACAAAAAACCCTCTTGATTCTTTATGGTTGCAATGTATCTAAGTGTACCATATTTTACCACCTAGTACCCAAATACATCTAACTCTAGTTGTTTGCTTCACTGATTAAGAAATCATATGTGGTGTTGCTTATTTGCACAAAGATTCTTTTAGACATAACACATCTGACAGCTTCACTGTTGTCATGGATAAGAGTACAGCTCACATAAATGTCCTCTGCTGTCAAAGACAAGGGTATCTCCTGTCCTAGATGCCATCACACACAGAAAATTGCACTGATTTGAAACACGAATTTCTAGAAGGAGAGAGGAAAGGCTTCTTGATAAACTGCATTCTTCAAAAATTGTCCGTCAATCAAAAGATGGGAAAAAAGCCTTTAGATTACAGGTTACTTCCTTTAACATATGCATATCGTCATGCCAAGTATTCCCCAATAAGAACAGCCCAAGGACATTAATAATTTTAAGAGCATATTCTGAAAACCTTAATGAACCTCATTCATTCCATAGAAGACCATTAACTAAATAAATGAATGAAATAAAAGTATAGGAAAAGCTACATGTTAACTCTAATTTTAAGTTGTATTCTTTAAAGAAATGGAAAATGGGTGAAAGGCTTGAAAATAAAGACATCTAGAATGGTCTAATTTTTAAAATGTAATCTGAATTTGTCACACGTATTTAAATGAAAAAAAATGTTGTGATAAATCACACAAATGTTTTAAAAATCACACTCAGTAGGAATATATCTTTCAAGCACCTCTCACCACATTTAGTGTTAGTGACTTACTCAGCTATCTGTGATGACATCTCAGTTGTCTGGTAACTAATTAGCCAAGGACATTTGCTTCCAGAGTAACCAGACCTGCTCACATTTTCTTTCCTTTGTGCTCTGCCTTCTACTTTTCTTTTTTAAAATATCAAGATATATTATAACAAGAATCCTGTACTTGTACTACAGTTGAAAAGCTCCAATTTCCAGTTGCCTTCAGGATGAGGTAGGAAAATTAAATATATCATACTAGGCTGTTTTTGACTGGAAGACTTCCATGCCATTATTCACATTTCAAAATAGTATTCCATATCACAAAGGCAATCCTGTTTTATAAAATAAACCCCAGTTCATGAAAAATGGGGTTAAAAAGTAGTTACTCATACATGAGCAGTGTAGAGTTTAACCTATAATCCTTGGTAGCCTATTGTATCAATGAGTTTTTCAGAACTTATATGTCTTTCATGAGAAAAAGATGTATCCGGGGAAAATATCACATTCCTTTTTCTCTGAAACTAATAGAATAAGAAGGCAAAGATTTAGGAGGCATTTGTATGTCTGGGGCTCTGTGTGAGTGAAGTGTTAGATGAATTGGCTAACAAAGAGCCTATGCTTAAATCTGTAAGTGAACTGGAAAAATATTGTCACTAATGGAAAAAAGGGCAGAGGCTTTATATCTTTCCCATATTCCATCTCACCGTGAAGTCAGTGGGGCGAGAAATATAGGCAAGCACAGGACAAAGATTCATGGCTGAGAACTCACAGAGAAACAGCTTAACATCTTAGAAAGATTGGAGACAGCATTCCTAGCCATTAATTATCCAAGAGTTACAATAGGATACATTGGATTGAGTCTGCTACCCACCAAACAGGGAGTGTTGAGCTAGAGGCAATGTTATGCAGGACTCTGGAAAGGGTTTTGGGAATGGGACAGCATAGGCTCTTTTACTGGCTCTGACACTCCAGTGTTTTGTAGTCTTGGCAAAGCCAATGAATGTTTCTTAGCTTTCATTTCTCCATATTGACAAATGGACCTGGTAGCACAATACTGAAGTACACCTGTGCCTGTAAGTCAATTTCTGTTGCTTTCAACACTGCACTGATGAACCTTCCATATTGACTTACAATAGCATCCTGCAAGCCACTGATTGATTTAATCGCCACTGTACTCCATTAGTTACTGATAGGCTTCTTAACATCTCTGAGCAAAGATCTGCCCCAAGTGACGACTTGGAAAGTTGTGCAGTAAGTCAAATACTATATGCTTGCCAGTTCCTATAGGGAAGCTGAAAAGATTCACAGTCTGACATAAAACACAAACCTCTCAGATAAACCCCTATGGGAGATTAAGTTTATACTGCTTAAGAGAACCAACAAGAATAGTTGATTTCCTTTGATATTTAAAAAAATGGGGTATTATTAACTGGAAATTCTTGTCCTATGATGCTAATAGAACTTCATGTAATACTTCATGGCACTCATCTTTGTAAATGAAGATATTTCTCATATAAATAATACCTCAGTCTTTACTTAAGACAGATGCCATGATTTATGATATCAAAGGATCATTTTCAATTTTAAAATCCACTATAATTGGACTTTTTTTAATCTATAGAGAAAACAAAGGTACATTAACATTTGAAAACTGAAAAAGATCATATGGTTTACATTGCTATGGTCCTGCTTAATCTTGCAAATACATTCAAAATTCTCAAACTATTCTGTTCTGTGTCTTTCTCTTTTAGTATCACCTCGGATGCATTCCCACTTCCCAATTTGCCATGTACTTCTTTGGATACTATGTCATTTCTGTGACTGTTCAGTTTAATCTATTGTTCTTGTCATTCAGATGTTAGCCCAACTGGCATCTCTCATTCAAAGACCTCTTTATTCAAAGAAGTCCCCATTTCATGTAAAATTCTATGACCTCACCGTCTTTATCCTCAGATTTTGAACATGGCATTTTTTTTTCTTTTTTTCTTTTTACAGATAGTAAGCAATGCTTTTCTTTGGATTTGTACTTGTAGCACTAAAGCACTGTCACTGAACTATGACTGAGGACAGGAAGTAAATTACCTTTCTTAAGTGATTGATTACACATTTATATCTTTATCAATACATCCTAGACACTAGAGGAGACAAGTATCATGATTAGGGATTAACATAAAAGGAGTGGGAAAATACTCGAACTATTTGCTAGAGTCCTTTGGGGAGTGGTACAAATAACTCACAACCTATTTTTCAATGTTCAGTGTTACATACAATCTTGATAGTGCAAAGAAGCCTAAGGCCATTTTCTTGACAGTCTCCTTTAATGAGAGACTAATTTGCAGTCATGAGTAGGAGAGATAAAGATGGGAAACAGGTCACAGTTATCTTCACTTCAAAACTGGCAAGGAAAATACATCCCATTGTACTACCATCCAGTAACGCCTTCAAACAAAAAGTCTTTCCTGAGCTAATGTGAAGGAATTGAATTTCAAATGAACTGAAGTTGAGTGACAGAAAGAAGCACTATGATACTGTCTTGTTAAGACCTTACTGGATTTTATTATCCATTTTCACAAAAGTACATAACTAGTTCTCAGTAGTTAACAAACTTCAAAAGCTATGTCACTCTTGAAGCGTTTAGCATTGGACACTTCAATAAAACTATAATTCTCATTAGCACTTACTTAATTATTTAACTTCTTTTTCCAACAATATAATTGTTTTCATTGACTATGAGTTTTTCCCCTTTGGACAAACAGATACACAAATGGTAGAAAATTAGCAGCTGAAGGATCAAGAAAACCGAGAAGTGTGATTTCTCATCTCTTATATCTTTTCTTTTTGATCATGTGGTTAAGCAGTTTTCTTTTAACATACATGCTGTCTCTTCCATTGATTCCCAGGTCATGAATAGGGAAGAGTCACTGCGCAGTAGTAGTCATTTAGATTAATTCTTATGAGCATTGAAGCCACACAGGATGATAACAATTTTATCTCACTTTCTCTATTCCAAATCCAAACCCATTTCCTGGAAAAGTAATAAAATTAAATAGATTAATTAACTTGTGTGTGGTGATATTATGTTCCCCAAAATATTGTACACCCTAATAAACTTTTCTGGGGTCAGAGAACAGAACAGCCACTAGATACAGAGGCCAGAAAATGGTGGCATACACACCTTTAATCCTAGCATTCTAGAGGCAGAGATCCACCAGGATATCTGTGAGTTCAAAGCCACACCGGAAACAGCCAAGCATGATTAACAAGAGCCTTTAACTAGAGCCAGGAAGTGATGGTAGGAAGCAGAAAGGTATTTAAGGCATGAGGACGAGGAACTAGAGCTGGTTAAGATTTTAGGCTTTTGAGCAGCAGTTCAGTTGAGACCCATTTAGATGAGGACACAGAGGCTTCCAGTCTGAAGAAACAGGATCAGCTGAGGAACTGGCGAGGTGAGGTAGCTGTGGCTGTTCTGCTTCTCTGATCTTTCACTGTTCACCTAATACCTGGCTCCAGGTTTGATCTTATTAATAAGACCTTTTAAGATTTGTGTCTAACTTGTGAGATGCTGCCTTCAGGTTGCTCTTGATGCTGTTTCTCTATGCAACATTGTTCCAAAAGTCTCAGTAATACACGGTATTTACAGTCGAGGCATTCCTTTGGAGAACAGTGTATTGTCCAAAGGTTAAGTTGGGTCGACGTAAACACCCACGCTCTCTTAGAGTATCTGTGAACTTAACAATGGACAGTTCATTGTTGTTTCAGTTATTCTATACAAAAATCTACCATTATTATTTCTGTCTTTGTCACAGATATTAGAAATATAGAGAATAAAACTGAGTTACACAAATTTGGGAAACAGATGTGTCAGAGAGCTATTCTAGAAGAGGAATGTTAAGTTTCAGACTTCCAACAGTGTCAGTGAGGGTGGGATCAGAGAGGATGAGCATGGGAGATTTATCAGGAATAAACTTGTCAACCAAATGAATGGCTATAGAGACTGAGGAACAGTCACTTGCTAAAGATGATTTTCTTATTTCCGTCTTAAGTTGTAAACTGAAGATTATTTCTATATGTTAATGCAGAAAGTCAGTTGAGTAAATTTGGACGTGGCTGGGGGACAACAATAAGTTTAAGGAAGAAGAGAGATAAAGTATTTGACATTGTTAGTAAAATGAGGCACCTAGGCTCTAGGTATAAAATACAACTCACACCACAAAAGAAGTTCAGTTTGCTAGTCCATGCCCTGAAAAGTGAGAAGTGTTCAAATGCCAGGATTCATAGAAATGTGATGGATGACTATCACACGGCTGTTCCCTCAAATTGCTGATCCGAGTTGCAGTCTCAAAAGTATTAAGAACCTCTTTTTACTCCTGCTTCCTTCTAGAGCGACTGCACATCCACACTGCTCACCTGTCACTACACCTCTTCTGAATTTTGACACATTGACAATCTCAATGTCACTTGAAAAGTGTCATCCATCATCCATTGCCTGCATGTCTTGAAATGCAAAGTTTGCCTAGCATCGCAGAAAATACCATCTTTTTAAAAATATGTCATAGATTTGACAGTTATCAATTCATGTAAATCTTGTAAGAGTGATACAATCAATGAGAGAGAGAGAGAGAGAGAGAGAGAGACAGAGAGAGAGAGAGAGAGAGAGAGAGAGAGAGAGAGAGAGAGAGAGAGAGAGAGAAACTTAGTGAATTGAGCTGGATTCAGTTTAGAAGAAGTCAACACAGGCTTTGATGCTAGGAGGCAAGAACTATTTCTGGTTATCAAAGGAAGTGAAATAAATTTTTTTAATTTGCTAAAAAAATTAGAGCTTTGCAAATTTGAAAAGGAAAAATCAATATAATGATGTTGATATATATTGAAGATGAGTTTATTTTATCCAGCGTTATAAGAGAATATCAGCCTACTTTCAACTCTTGGTTTAATTTCTTTCTCTGTTTTAGCAAAAATTTATTTACGAGTGCATTTCTGTCTATCAACAACATCCTTATATTTGGGAATGTAAGCAAAAATCAGCCTCACAACTCTTCAAGTAAACTCCATCTATAAAAACTTCTAAAAGTAAATTCTGTCAGAGAATAGGTGAGAAAATAGTTATGTAAATCATTAACTTAGCTTATTAACAGTCCAATTAGATAGACTCACAGTTATAATTATAAGACTGCATATTGACTTCACCTTGGGAAGTTTCCATAAATCTAGTGTCTCATTAAGGGTAAGTAAATAAATTGTATACTATATTAATAAGAAATTTTACTTTACTATGGAATACATATCCAAGTTTATCAAAAAAAGGAGATAACTTGGCAAACAGAATTGCTGCCCTTATTGCATCTATATTCTCTCTGTGTCAATCATACACACACACACACACACACACACACACACACCCCACAGATGTTATTCATCGCTAAAGATGCCAAGTTCACCTAGTTCACTGATCATGACATTCTAAAATATATGCATTTATTTCTGAAATAATCTGATCATATTTTCTTAATTTGCTGATATTAGAAATTTATATTGGCTACCCACCTTTTAATTTTATTCCATCTTGTAGCTACAAAGTAATGAACATACTATGTGTAAATATAAAGTAAGAGTTGAGGAGAGGGTGCTACAATAACATAGAGCAGAAAAGTTCCTACGAAAATATGCTTAGGATAAAATTTACTTCATCATTTCATCAAATACAAAGCAAGCAGCATAGTTCAACCTTAAGAGATAGTTGATGAATCTTCGTTTTCATTGCTCTAGCACTGACTTGTAAATTCATAAGATTTTCAAAATAAATTGGCACACACATAAAATTAGGTATAGAATACGATTGTTGACCTTTACCTTGGGTAATAGAAATGTCTGTGTTTTGTATTTACAGAAAAACTAGATATGGTGGCACATAGCTATAATCTCAGCACTCAGGTGGAGGTAGGAGGGACTGTGTTCCAAGCCAGCACTGGCTTCATAGAGAGACCCTGCCTCAAATAAAAAAAATACAACCAAACAAAAACATCTAATCATAAACCTAAAACAAAGAAATAAATCATCAGAATGAAAGACAAAAGTCAGTAGTGACACATTTCTATCTATACAGAACATTTAAAAAGAAATATTAAAGTTTATTAAAAATGTGTACAGCTTAAAGTTGGTCAAAATAAATATATTAAGATGAACTGTATTTAAAGCAACTGTTAAAATAATAAATTGATTGTTCAGCCTGTATGAGATATACACTAAGAAGAAAGACATTAAAAGGAACTCAAAAATAATTAGAACATTAAAAAAGTGTTCTCAGATGTGAAGAAGCAAAACAAGATGTCAATTACTTCTATTCCATTTTATAAATTAAATACATCCTTATCAAAATTCCAAATTTGATTCTAATGATTTGAGATCCACGAGAAGACAAAGCATAAAAATACATACTTTGGGAAGAAAACAACAATCTTTAGTGGAATAGAACTGAGAAATATCGAGACCAAACACAGACAGTGTACAGCAGCCTCACAACAGAGAGAGATTCAGCAAATTGGTTTCTAGTGTTTGTTAGTGAGAATTTAGAATCTCACAAAAATGGCTTTTGACATTAATATAGAAGGGACAGTTTAGCCAACATTTTATATATAATTGCTTAGAAGTACTTAACAACAGTGTTCTGAAATGTATGCCTCATATTGTACCTAACAAAAATCTGAATACTTCAAAAAGCTGGCAATTTGGAAGACCCAAATGATTTGTTTGCATTACTTGGCGGTAACAAATTCTTCTGAAGCATTAACACATTTTGATGGAAGAGCGAAGTTCTCATGTTGAAGGAAAATAAGATACAGTTAATTTTGCCATGAAATATGAATGACTGTGACCTGAGGAAAGATTCAAGTTTCCTCAAATACCATGCTTTAACAAAGTAGTAATTATGAAAGATGTTTTCATAACAACAGAACAAGGAAGTCGTAAATCAACACACTTTTCCAGAACATTAGTGGGTACATCAACTAGGATGACAACAAAGTGGGAATTTTATGTTTAAGACCTCGGATGCTATCTCAGGACATTCTGAGCTTTTGGTTTGGTAGAAGCTGGTGATCTGTTGCTGAGACTATGCCAATTCAAGGGATCAAGACAGACCAAGATGATTTGTAATTAGGGCCCTGGACCTACACTATTCTGATCTGTCTCTACAATCATTGAAACTCTAATCTGTCTTTGTAGAACAGCCAAGCCAGCGTGTCCACGTTCCAAGAATTTTCATACGTTCACAAAACTCAGAAGTCAGAAAGGAAACAATTGATTTGTGAAGCTCAGCAAAGTTTCTGTCTTCTCAACTATAATAGACATCATTAAAAAGTAAAAACTCAAATGTCAAAAGAAGATGGCTTTAATTTAGAAAATAAGTTGTGGCTTAATGTTCTCAGTATATAAAGTATTCCTAAAAGTTAAAAGAAAATATAAATAATCCAATAAAAATATTGAACTAAATTAAATCATAAGGTAAATTTGTATATAGACATTTCACTAAGAGAAAATAAAAATGGCTACTTAACAGCAAAAATTTTCTCAGACGTACTCGGTAATTTTTTTAATTGAAAGCAACTTTCCATTGAACAGATAAATAAAGCTCTTAAATATATTTTAAGATAGTAAACTGCTGGATTTGTTGAGTAAAATCTGGTAGACAATGTCAGTCAGACAGTTTCCCAGTGTTTATGTCTGGAAACATATTCTCCAAAGATTTGCCAGTGTGTTTACAAGCTATCCACTTGATTGTAAAGAAAATAAATTATAAAACATATCAATGTGTAGGAGACTGTGGAACTAGTCACAATAATTGTAGCTTTTCTGTATAAAATGAAACTAGTAATTTAAAAGAATAAGATAATTATTCTAAACATAAGAACTTCTCTGAATATATTTTTAACTTTGAAGATCATGTTGCAGAAAAAAATAGAAACAATAATCCATTTTATCGTTCTATTTATATAAATAAGTGAATCATATAGCGCCTGTGAGGGAGGGTGTGTTTGTGTATAAGCTCATTTGTGTTTAAATCCATAGAACAGATTAGAAAAGATTATTGTGAACAGACATGAGGGCAGACATTCTATTTAACTTCTACATCTGCATGGTTTCAGTTTCTTATAATAAGGTGTTGCTTGTGAAATCTTGCTAATTCAATCATGTTATTTCATTAAGTTAATTAAGGCTATAATCTTGGGCAAATCAGTTATCTCAATTTTTTAATTTTGTTATATATTGATATAAAACCAGTGATACTATCTAGTGGAATTATGAAAATTCCAATGGATATTATATCAAAACTTTTGAGAAAAACTTTGAACTGAAAGAAAAGCGTTGACTGAGTGAGTCTCCCACGTTAGCAAGATGAGATAATTTCTGCAACTAAAGTATCAGCCACAAGGCAAAACAGCATATGGAAATATGTCTACCATAGTAATATATGGGGGAAAATGTGGATCTTTGAGAGAAACATATTTTCCCACCCCAAGTAGGCAGTAGTTCAGTGGACTGAGAGTGCCCGAAAATCAATGGCCTTCAAATCTACCCCAGACTAATGGCTTCCAGGTCTCAAGAACTCAGAGTGTAAAGACAACTGAGAATGGAAGTTTTGAATGTTTATTAAAATTTATAAAGGAGAGATCAAGAGACAGGAAGCAATCAGTGCCCTGCATATCAAGAGTGGGTCCCAAGAAAGGTTCTGCTGAAGATCGCCATCTCGTGTTTAGCAAGCACTCTCTGGATTAAGGGAAGCAAAGTGGGCTTGTCAGTCAAGTTGGCTACCCACAAGTTTCCCTATACCTCTCCTTCCCAGGCATCTGGACCTCACGGATAGCTTCTAGGCAGCTGGATGAAGGCAGAAGCAAGACAATCAGAAAGTATGACAGAAGCCTTGGCTTCCAAACACTTCTGAGATTTCTTGTTTCCGATTAGAACAGAGCCAAGGCCATTTTGATTTCTGGCCATGGACAAGAATTAATTGAGGTTCCCGTTCCTGATCCGCTTGACTTGTTTGTATCTTCTGTTCTCATCAATAACCAACAACCAAAGGCACTTTTAAAATACAAATTTGGGGATGGAAAGTTTAAGTTGTTCATATTTTACTTAAATTAGATACAGAAACCCGAGAGGAGGTGATGCGAAGTGAATAAAGTTTGGGGGTGAGGACAATACTTAAGCAGAAGGACCTGTTGCTCCTGTCGTAGTCGGAGTTGGTCTCCGGGAATCCATGGGTGACAGGAACGGCCCGAGGATGGCAGCTGGGGAGGGATGGTAAGCCAAGGTTTTAGCATACATCCAGGAATATGGAGCAGTCTTTTGCTGGATTCACCCATCTGTGTTAAATAAGCATCTTTCCTTTTGTCTCCCTCACCACCGCTGTTCCTTCTACCTTTGTGATGAAACTTAGGACATCTCAGCCAGGATCAGTACTGTAAACAACCACAACGACTTTGAGTCTCAGATTTCACAAGTGCGATGGGGATTAAATATGGACAGACAAATCACAGCATCTGAAAAATTGAATTCCTGCAGAAGAAAAAAACTCAGACTAATTTGATTTAGTATTCTTATTCTGTTCCTATGACCCTATGGTTTTACCTGTGGCATATCATATTATCCAAATAATGATGAATAACCAGAATAGTGTTCATTAATGCTTAAAATGCCCGGAGAGCTACACTGATGTTTGAAACAAAAGAAAGGAGACAAGACTCCCTATTTTGTTATCACTAATCTTTCCTGTCTTCGTCTCCTGACGTGTCTCCTCCTGTTCACTTGCTAATTTCTGCGTAATCCCTGTCCACATATTGCTCAGACTGAGGGTCAGAGTCAGTGCTAGATTTGCCAAGGAATTGAATTAGTTTTATTGAACCCAACTGGGTAAAAGGCTTGTGACTATTCAAGCATTTGGAAAGTGATAGCTTTAACTTTTGCACATGTTAATGAAAAACTTAGGTGTGAATTGCAGCTTTTAAGAGGTTAAAATTAACAGGTGCATATAGTTCGTGTTCTATATAGCCTTTAGATTCTTTTAAGTGACAGAACTTTAAATTGGCCAAATGCATCAAAATGGAAAGAAGACTTGAACAAATTTACTCATTTACAATCTGAACATTTTCTGTAATGTGTGTAATATTCAATCTAGTGGTACTAGGAATGATGGCATGCTGTGTGACCTTTCTATCAAGTGTACATTGTGTAACTAGAATTCTCTCTCATTGCATAGTGTTCATATGAGAGAGAATTTTTCACCAAACTACCCTATTTTAGAATTATGGCACTCTCTAGGCAAGGCATAGGCATCTGTTCTCACCATTGTCTGTCATATCCAGGAGAAATCTGGCTACTCCCCTCTCTGCTCAGAGGTTACAGGTAGATATTTACTCTGCGTTTATAATATTCCTTCCTTTTACAAAATGATTTTAGAAAATTATATGTGTGGGTTTATGTACTTTGAAGCAGGTGCCCATCATATCAGATGCCCTGGATGTGGAGTTACAGAAGGTGGTGAGCCATCTAACACGAGGGCTTGGTCCAAACCAGGGTCCTCTGGAAGAACCGACTGTGTTCTTAACTGCTGACCTGTCTCTCCAACCCCATCACCTTTCTTAAATCTTCCTTCTTTCGGGCTGCTAGGACTGCTATTGCTGGTCGTAACTGCTTCAATCTAGTCTTGTGCGCACAGCTGGCATTTCAGTTTCATATAAGAACGTGTGAGAACAGGTTGTATTGTTTAACAAGATTTTACTGAAGTCTTGGGAAAAATAGAAGAGAAATATAACACAAAGACCCTTTGAAAGGATGCTCGACAGAGCTATTCCACTTAAGCCAGCACCAGCACTACTCCCCTGTATCTAGAGGAGAATCTGACACATAGAAGTACAAAGTCAGTATTTTTGTGGTGTTAATGGAATTGTTTATTGACTCTATACATTCAAAGGTTTTCCCAGAGTTTGGGGCTGAGATCCTCTCTGCATCCATTTGACAATTGCATGAGTGTTCTATTTTGTTTTCTATGATAAAATACCGATCAAAAGCAACTTGAGGAAATGGTTTATTTAGCTATGCTTCCAGGTAACCATTATTATTAAGGGAAATCAGGGCAGGAATTGGAACCAGGACCTTGACTGCCTTGGATAACTCTAGGCATTGTTAAGTGTCACCAGGAAAAATAAGGTTCAGTTTATTGCCTTGAGAAAAGTAGCTTTGAGAATGATTCCTGGTCAAGAAGTCCCAAGAACTATTATTTGAAAGTTAGCAAAACCAATGAAAGTTTTCCTCCTTCTCATCCAAAGAATTTGTTTTGGAGTAGTGATTATTACAGTATTTTTATTGTGGTATCTGCTGTGCCTTGTTATTTTTGAGCACAGGACAATGCCTTATTTTAGTCAGGAATTACAGACTCTTTCTGATTTTCTTTCTTGCCCATTTTCTTTTTTTTGACCTTACCTACTCCACCGGCATATAGATATGCTGCTCTTATAGCAGACCCTCTAACCTTGAGTCAGTCCACACTGATCTTGCAATTCTTCTCTCACTTACTAAATCACTCCATAATCCCCTTGGCTCTGTCAACCCCATGCTCCTCAGGATCATCTTTCATATGAAGAAGGGGAAATGTTAGTTCAAACGGGTGTACATTTTGCAATCATTTCATAGGCAAATTGTTCTCAGGATAGTTCTTGAGAACTTCTCTCTGGATGAATAAGTAGGGCAAAAAATTCTAAAGCCTAATGAGCTGAGTTTCCCCCAGAGTTAGGAGTTCTCATTCTGAGGTTGCCTTGGGTGTGCTTGACAGAAGTCAAAGAACAGCTAAACCTGGAGCAGCGGGCAACTTAAATTGTAACGCTAATAACTGAGACCCAGGCACACACATGTATCTGTTATTTTATATAATGGTTCATTGTAAAACAATGTTATTTGGGTTTCCATACTATCCAACACAGTATTAGTACATAGTAAAATGCTGATAATTTTCCTTATGGAGTTATGTGGTTATGGAACTTAAGTGTTGCAGAATATTTGTTTAACTATACAAAGATATGTTGCATTTGTTTAACTATGTAAAGATGAGTTGTACTTCTTTAATTATATAAAGATGTGTTGCATTTGTTTAATTCTGTAAAGATGTGTTGCATTTAATTATGTAAAGATGTGTTGCTGTTTTACCTTGCCTTCCTAAGGCACCTGACTTGTCTATATTGCCACTAGTGGCGGAGGAGATATAGGCAGGCCTTCCAGGCAGGGAGAGTAGTTGGAGGAGGAATTTAGGCTCAAGGGAGAAAGAAAAGCAGATGACAGAGACATCAGGAGCCAGCCAGACATGGAGGAATCAGGAATGTTAGGTCTTGTATAATATTAGCGGGACCAGCCTTAATATTATACATCTCAGGGGCTCAGGAGAGAGAACTACTAACGGTGAGGATTATTTTCAGGAAATAGAATCTCAGCACACCAAGCTCTATAGTCCACTTGCTTTAATTCCTCTGGCATAACATCCTATGTATACAGCTTCGGTTCTGTTCTCGTGCCTAGCTCCTTTCTTGCCTGATTTCTCTCTATATTTATCTACTGTCCCCTCTAGGTTCTATCTTAATTCCTTCATCTAGTTCTGTCCCTTCTAGGTTCTCATCCATCTTGTTCTTTCCCCTATCAGCCTCTCTACCATCTCCTCTCATCTGGCTCTTCCTCATCTTGTTCTTCCCCATTTGGCTCTTCCTCATCTTCCATCTCGTTCCTCTAGTCCTCTCTTCTAGCCCTTCAATCTAGTTCTTCCCCATCTCAGTTAGTTCCTCTCAAGTTCTTACCCATCTAGTTCTTCCATTTCGTTTTCTCTTCTCCGTCCTGTGCCCTGGAAGTCCCGGTATATAAGGGCAGGGTCCGAGCAAAATTGTGTGAAGTTATTACTTAATGTCCACCTCTCCTAGGCGGTGTCTTCTTGTGGAATTTAAGTCAGGAGACTTGCAAGTGGGCTGTTATCATTGTTAGCCTCGGAAGTTGGGTGCCCACCTGAGTGGTGTTTCCTGTAGTCCTTGAAAGTGGCTAAGGGAGATATCTAATTCCGGAGAAAGCCTTTCCCGAGGCTGTTCTCCAAAACCTGGAATGTGTATGTCCAGAGAGTGATCAGTCCACACTGTTAGCCCTTCTTAGGGAAAAGTCAATTGGGAAAACTATGAAGGCACACATGATTTTCATAACAGAATACAGCTGATATATAACAAGCCAAGTAACACCAAAAACTCCTTGGGATTTGGCTACCTCTGGAGGAATTGACTTTGCCGTAACCAGCTGAGTTCTTATGATATATTCCTGCGGCCCACAGCAGTTAGGCATACAGAATGAAAAAAAAATGGTAAAAAGCCCTGAGGCAAAACATAGATGAATAGAAATGGATTAAATTAAATTAAAAGAACTAACAGAACAAGCCTAAGCTAAGACTGAGCATTCATAATTAATTCGTATTTCTTTAATAAATATCTGAGGGAAACAATTTAAAAGGATGAAATAAACAATTTGGTTCATAGTTTCAGATGAAACCTAGATGGTACCATGTTTCTAGGCCTTTAATATTATGGTGGAAGAGAATTTGGGGCCAAGTAGCTCACTATATGATGCATGGGCAATAGAGTAGAGAAAGGAAGGACTAAAAATGATACATACTTCAAATCACACCCCCAGTAACCTGCGTATTCAGACCCATGTTCCATAATTCCAACACTCTCAATAGTTAATTTCAATCCCAAATGTATTGATGGATTAAACCATTGATTAGATCTCGACCTTTGAGTTCCAATTATCTGTGGGAATGATCTGAGGGATACATTCACATTTTGCTTGACTAATCTACCTCAAAGCACCTTGAAGATCAGTCTCAAAAACCATGTTCCTGTTGATGAAAAAACAAACAAACCTGTTATTTCTTATGCCTGTGTGTGTGTGTGGTGGGGGTGGGGTGGGGGGGTGGGAGGGGTGGGGGTGGGTGGGGTCGGGTGGGGGTGTGGGGGGGGGGGGGGTGAGGGGGTTGGGGGGGGTGGGGGATGAAGGGGGAGGGTGGTGGTTGGTGGGCAGGTGGATGTGGCATCGTGTATGTGTGTGAGATATGTGTGTGTGTTGACAGGTGCACATGTGCATGGGTATATATAGGCTCAAGGTTGATGCCAGTGCCTTTCCTAGATCACTTTTCACCTTTATTTTTGAGATGAGGTCTCTCACTGAGACTGAAGCTCAGTGACTAGGCTTGGTTACCTGTTTCTGACCTCCCCACCACAGACTGGAGTTCCAGGCACATTTCTTTATGTTTGGCTTTTTATTTTTTATTGATTTTTTTTTAAGATTTACTTATTATGTATACGGTGTTCTATCTGTGTGTATGCCTTCATACCAGAAGAGGGCACCAGATCTCATAGATAGTTGT
>CABHPH010142327.1:15192-40088 GCA_902168325.1 Peromyscus nudipes | reverse complement strand
TGGGAGGGTCTCCTTTCTTAAGGAGTTGAGGCAACAGAGGCAGCGCAGATGGTGCTAATATTAACTATGGACAGTTTTGCAGCCTTGAAGGCACATAGCCTGAGTAGATAGATGTGACCTGAAATCTGCATGGCAGCCTGTTTCTGAAAGGAATTGACTTCATTTCCCACTGGGCTCTCACCTGAGGGTGCTGTAGTTCGGAGCTCTCTTGAGAGGGAACCTAATTGGCTGAATTTAGGCTACTTTAGGATCCCTGCATACCCCTATCCTCAGGACTCCAGACACTCTACTGTAGTGGCTCCCTGTTCCATCTATGACCTTGAGGTATCAGCTCCTAGGGAGTGGCCTCAGAGCTAGCTTAAGACCTGAGGGGCACATACTCCGAGCTCTTCTCTCTCTCCCTCATGGGCTTGGATGGTGTGGATTGACTCAGGTGGCAGAAGCAGCTTGGGATCAGCTATCAGCCTTCCAGGAATCTGCAACGATTTCCCTTACCCAGTTTAGTGAGTTGTTCTCCCCAATTTATATCCTAATAAATTCCCCAATACTCCTTAAGCAGACTCCTGTGGATTTATTGCTATATCTGGCGCCCAGTGTGGGACTAGGCCATCACTATGGCCCTAATGGCCCTTTAAGAGCCCACCTGTCCATGTGGGGTAATTACTCTGGCCTGCTAGCAGCAGCTCAGATCCTGCCTACAGAGGCCAGAAATTCCTGCTCTGCCAGAACCACGACAAAGCCCCTCTCACCCTGCATCTGTGTTATATGCCAGAGCTGCATACCCCTGCCTACTCCCACTGCCACTAGCTGCACGTGGCTGTGTGCCCTTCCACGGAAACACACATTGGCTTCACAGGTGGCAGCCTCAGGAACCAGACCTGGCTTGTGGCTCAGTACTGACAGACTTCCAGAGTGCTACTGTAGGGAGGGGTCAGTGCAGCACAGAAGGTGAGGTGCCAGCTGGCTGAGTCTGGGGGGCAGCTTCCTGTGAGTGCCAGGACCAGGACAGTGGCAATGGCAGTTGTCCAAACCCTCTCCTAACGTCAAATACCACTTACAAAATGGAGAAGGAATTATTAGTTTCTACTACTCCCAACCCACAATGGAGTGCTGGGGCTATGTTCAGTGTGATGGCTATTCTTGGCTACCAACTTGACTACATCTGGAATTAGCTAAAACCCAAGTGGCTGGGTACCCCTGTGAGGAATTTTTTCTTAATTAAATCACTTGAGGTGGGAAGACCCACCTTTAATCAGGGTCACACCTTCTGCTGGCGGCCTGTATGAAGGACGCGGAAGAAGGAAGCTTGCTCTCTCTCACTAGCAAGTCCGTTCCTTCACTGGCACGAGAGCCTTCTGGATTCCAGCATGAACTGAAGACCAGCTGAGACACCCAGCTTCACGGGCTGAACAACCGCTAGATTTCTTGATCCTTCAGTTGGTAAACAGACAGCCATTATTAGACTAGCCAGACCACAGCCTGCAAGCCACTCTAATGAGTCCCTTCTGTACACTTCTAGAGAGTCATTCTATCAGTTCTGCTCTCTAGAGAACCCTGACTAACGCCTCCAGCCATGATGCTGCAGCCTTGCTCCAAGTGCACGGCCTAAGATGGTCCAGAAACTGGTGCTGGTGGCATCTGCCCTCAGTCTCTTCTGAGAGATCCTCAGCCAAGAGGACTTTTGCCTGGAGCCGGCTGCAGCCTATTCACTATTGATCCCTGGAGGGTGCTACACAGAAAGAAGTGGGGGAGAAAAGATCCTTGCCAATACTTCGTTTCCAAGCATAAGCACCAGGTGGGGTGGGGGTGAGGTTGGGTGGCCTGAGGTTGCTTGTGGGGTGGCAAGCGGGGGGGAGTAATATCATTTTTTACTGTCTATGCATCTATATGGGTCTCTACAGTGGGGGCCCCCATGCCTTGTCTGATCAGGCACTTCTGACAAGATAGTAATGATGCCCCAGGGGGGGTGCTGTCAGTCCTGCCCCTCTGTGTGAAGCACCTGGACCCACCACCAGTGTGTAACCAGAAGGCAAGAGCTCCAGGCACCTTACCATTACTGGATAAGTCAACCCTGGTGACCCATTGACATAGTGGAGCCAATGTAAGTCATGCCTAAGGAAATTTCCATCACTTCTATTGAGTAGACAGATGAGGTGACTCTCCCCACCCCCACTTCTTCCTACTCTACCCCTGCCTGAAGAGCTAGGATGTCTCCATTATTGTAGGGCAACTCTCCTCCACCATCATCAGGGCAGCTGTGACCACTCACAAGTGACCCTCAAGATTGGCCTGTTACTGTCCCTGCTTAGAAGGAGGTGGGGGGAGGGTCATTAAACCCTCACCGAGGATCCCAGACACCTTGTCATGTCCCTGCCTGTTATACGTAATTCTGCCCTAGCTGCATGTGGTCTCAGAAGGACCTAGAATATATGGAATGTGGAAGGTTGACTGAGATGGGTGGGGAGATGCCATTTCCGCAGCTATGGGGAAGTTGTCCATGCTGGGTAAAGCTTTTTAGTGATATGGCTGTTTGGTGGTCACCTACAAGTAAGCCTAATAAGCTCATTGGTTCATCAGACTGAACTTGGGTGGAGCCATCACTTTGGTCCGTAGTTGGTGCCCTATTCTGGGTGAGCAGGTGTTTTTTCACATCTCCAGGAGAACGTCACATAACACTGATGGACAGTGGGATTTTCCAACTCTGATATGGTATGCACTGTGCCCAAACTCACTAATCACAGCCAGAGAAGCTGCACGGAGATTACATTGAGGTACGCAGCTGGAAATAATCTTGGCCTTGTGTAGCAGATTGATAACTCAAGATGAAGTTCTAGGAGGAAGTTAATTTAGGAAATTAAATTTGTTCTTCGACAATTTCATATATGTGTTTGGTGCGTTCTACTTACTCTTTCTCTACACCTTCCCTTATTCTCTCCTCACCTTGTCACTCCACTCCCTCAGCCCCACAGGTCCCCGCCTCACATTCATGCCTTTTTATTTTGTGACACATTGGTTTTTAACCAGGCCCCTCTGTGTGGCCATTGGTTTGGAACTTTCCTTTGGAGCTGAATGGGCCACTGTTTGGTACACAGTTAACTGAAGGCAATGACTATCCCCCCTGGACCCCCAGAATCCATCAGTTGCCAATAGTTCATCAAGGAAGGCTAGGGCCCCAGTCTTGTGCTGACCCAGTGCGAGCAACCACAGCTGCTAGGAGAGGTGTTTGCAATGGCTGTATCATACCCTCAAAATAGCAGTTTGCAGCTCTGCTCCCTGTCTCCGGGCTCCGATCCCTTTCTGCAGTGTTCCCTGCACATTAGAGGGGGTTGTTTAAATGTCCTGCTTAGGGCTGAGCACTCAACCAGCATATGTATTCTAAGCATCTCGAGCAGCTGTGAGTCTCTGCAGTCAGTGCAAAGACAAGCTTCTCTGATTAAGAGTGTGAGTAGTGTTTGTCCATGAGTATAAACATTGATATTTAGACAGCACTTTTTGACCATGTCAATTTAACTAAACAGCAATAATGAGTTCCCAGCTAGGACCTATGACCTCCTTAGCCATGGGCTTTTGCCTGGGTTTACAGTCCTGGCTCTGCTGTTTCTTGAGGTACTTGCCCTGGGGGGAGGGGCTCGTGTGAAGTACCCTGCAAATTATTTGGTGCTTTCCAAAAACCAAAGGGATAATTTGATAGTTTATAATTAATCATGAAACAGTGGTGTTAGCTCTGAGCCTGGGACCTCTCAAGTATATGAAGAGTGGATTTTCCCCAGCAGCTACTGTTGATCCAAAGAGTTCCACTAGACCTAGTGAGAATTTAAAAATTTTATCTGTTTTACAAACCCAGTGGACTTCAATCCTCAGATTTTAACATCAAGGAAGAAAACAGGTGATCTCTCCAGTGGAAGATTTAGCACCATTTTGAGCACATGTATATGCATGTGGTGTGCAAATCCACAGATGAAGACACAAGTTACTGTAACAGAGTGCAAACCCAGCTTGACAGTGTCTAGAATTCGGGGAGGGGGGGCACCATGTCAGCCCTCTTACTTCTTCTGGTGCTGGAATTGAGCTCAGTACTTCATGTATGCTAGGCAAGTACTCTACCATTGAGTAGCATGCAGTCAAAGGTTTAAGTGTCTGTGTGTGTGTGTGTGTGTGTGTGTGTGTGTGTGTGTGTGTGTGTGTGCTCACATGCTCGAATTGCTCACATTCCACACACCGAGGTCAGAGGAAAACTCTGGGGAGTTGCTCTCTCCTGCCACCTTGTGGGAACTGAGAATTTAACACCCCCACCCCCCACATTTACTCAGGTAATCTCTCACTGAAACCGGATCTCCCTGATCAGGCTAGCCTATCTATCTAGCTTGCCCCAAGGAGCAAGGAGCTTCCAGTCTCCAGCTCTTTAGTACTAGCATTACAGGTGTGCCCTCACACCTTCCCGTAGGTGCTGGGATTTGAACTCGTTTTCATGCTTGTATGGCAAGGACTTTATCCTCCAAATCATCACCCTATTACTGGGGTCTTATATTGTAAATGTGAATATCCAGTGAGCCTTCTCCCTGTCCTGGGGGTTTACAGTTTACATGTGACTCTTTAGAAATGTTTTACAATGAGTTGTGCCAGTCTCCCTAGACAGGGTATAATCACAAGTCTTACTGACCAGCCCCAGTGAGGTTGCATTGGATTGAACCACACAGTTTCTTCACAGAAGATGCAGAGCAACCCTGGGGTCTATGACAGGTTAGTGAGCTTGTTAGGAAATGGATTTTGGAGGGGGCCAGTGTCATCACGTACACTGAGCCACTGGATGCGGCTCCCTGGAAAACTACGCCACCCTTGTCCTCACTGTTCTCTATAGCAAGCTTGAAAAGCAGGAAAGAGGGAAGTTTAGGGCAGGGATCAGAGAACAAGGGACTTTAGATATCATCTTCTGAATGGTTTTGGAGAGAAAAGTCTCTTTTTTAGTACCGATACACAAAATAGTAAGTGTTCTGTGGCCTTTATGATGGTGCAAAAGTGTACCCATACAATGAGACTATAATGGAAAGGCACGTCAGATGATGATGTCCCGCTAGGCTAGTGCAGCTGTTCTGAGCATGGCTAAGGTGGACAGGCCACTTGTGCTGTTCAGTAGGTTAGCAGGTTTTGAAGAAGATGGCCTCATCATAAATTGAAAAGCATCTATGAATAAAGCCAGGTAGGAGAGGAGACGGGAAGGTAGGAGGTAGAGTTAGGTAGGGGTTAGAGTAACTACTGTCTAGAATAATCTATGATACATTACAAAATAACTAGAATTATTACACTAGCAGAAGAATAATTGATGTCTGAGGAGGGAAAACGCTTGGTGAGGTCATTGCATGCCATATACCTGCATTGAATTAATATACATTAGACCATACATGTGTGCAATTATGTATTCCGGAAAGTAGTCCTTTGAGCAAAACAGCTGCCATAGTCACCAAATCAGTTGTGCCTGCTTGCAAGAGGCCCTGAAGATCTAGCCTGATGACTGTGACAGGGGAGAGTGGGGGAGGGTCACTGGCTCCTCACTGAGATCCCAGCCACTTCCTAGCCATTTGATTCAGATTTGCCCAATTGCATGCAGCCTCTGAGTCTCCAGATCTTAGGAGGTTCTAGAGGAGGTGCTGAGGAGGTGCTAGAGGAGATGTTAGAGAAGGTGCTGGGGAGATGCTAGAGAAGGTGCTGGGGAGGTGCTAGAGAAGGTGCTGGGGAGGTGCTAGAGAAGGTGCTGGGGAGATGCTAGAGAAGGTGCTGGGGAGGTGCTAGAGAAGGTGCTGGGGAGATGCTAGAGAAGGTGCTAGAGGAGATGCTAGAGAAGGTGCAGGGGAGATGCTAGAGAAGGTGCAGGGGATATACTCTATGTCCACATATCCATAGAGAAGGAATTCTCACAACAGATGTGGAAAACAAACAGACGACATCAGCAGCACCTAAAAGAACCAGCCTTGGAGAGTATAATGCACACACCTCTAAGTTCAGCACTTGGAGGTGGAGGCAAGGGTATCAAGAGTTGAAGGACGAGCTGAGCTACAAGAAAACCTGCCTTGACAACAATAACCTCAAAGGAAAACAAAACCCCAATTAAACAAACAAACAAACAAACAAACTCAATTACCCCCCCCAAACCCAAGGAGAAAATCCCAGACCCCCAATAAAGCCCCAGTCAGGTGGAAACGGAATGAACCCTATCTGAGGGAAGTAGAGGGAATTCTTGGATGGCAGCTAACCTCCACATCCTCTTCTCGTCCTTGAGTCCCCCAGAACACTCCAACATGTAACCTGAAGCCATGTCACAGCTAAGGAGATGGGGACTCCAGAGTTGATGTTTGAAGTCTCATATCGAGGTGTGCTGGGGCGCCAGGATCAGGAAGCAGGATAGGCTCCTGACAAATGTATTTCTCCCGTCGTGGGAGAATCCCGTCTACTTTTGTTCCTGCCAGGCAAATGCCAAACAGTGTGGTGGCTGGAGCCCTGGATTAAAGTTTTGTTTAAGGTGCTTAACTCCTGGAAGAGGGAGCAAGATCATGCTGGGCACATGTCCTCCTCTCAGCTGCCCTCAGAGCTGGAGGGCATGGGCGGCGGCCCTGGGGGAATTTTCCAATCACATTCCTAAATCTGGAGGACTCCAGCATAGCGCACAGCACCCACTGCAATAACATACAAATTCCAGCAGAGGGCACCCCTCCCTAACAATCTGAACTGCTAACAGCGTTGCTTGGAAAGCCACACTATTTCTTTGTAAAACATTTTTTTCTTGACCTCGGTATTCTTGCCCCTCCGTAAAGACAAAGCACCATTATTATGACTAATGAAAACTCATCACTTAGACTCGGAAAGGTGGGTTTTGCATGTTTTCTCTCATTTGTGGATCCTAGATTTTATATAGATACATAACGCGCCCCCCCCCCATACATAAACATGAAGGTAGATGTTAGATATACCAAAGGATGTTATACATACACCTAAGAAAACAGAAGTGAGATTGGGGAAAGGCCCTGTGAGAAGGGAGGAGGGGGTGCAGAGGGTGAGTACAGTCCAAGTACGTGATACACATTTGAAAATGTCTTTATGAAACGTGCCACCCTGTACAGTGACTATGTACCAATACAGAACCAAAACAAAACTCAGCAACGACACGGATCTATTGTAAAAGTATCGGGTGGCCAGTAGGAATCCTTCCTCCGAAGTTTCCCTGTAGCTGCTTTTAAAGATGCTTGGCAAACCTGGCTTAATTGACAGCTCTGGGAAGAAGTTGTGGGTGAGGGGTGGAAGACGATAGGGATCACGGGGACCGCTCAGGATGACACGGCTGGTGTCCAGAAACGCATGACACACTCCTGTTGACACTGTCACCTACTGGGCCGGTGACATTTCCCGTCATGGAGAGATCTATGTCTACAGGGTTGCTCCCATGGGTCCCAAGTTCCTCTATAGATGTCTCATGATGTGTGTGGTGTGAGGACAGGCAGAGGGAGGCTGCCTGAGCTACACACCGCTACACTGTCCCTTTGAAGGGGATGAATGGCATAACCCCTCCATTTCACGCCTGTCTTACCTGATGCCCCTCCACACACCTCAGGATGCCTATAGGAATGGGACTCAACATATTGATAGATGACAACATCATGTCATAATGTCAACAGGGTGGACACCTCTGGTAGACCAATCGCTCTCAGCTTGGAGCTTCTTTGTCACCACCCCATCAGGGAACAGTTGACAATGGATGGGGGCATTTTAGTAGTTATAATGTTGTAGGGAACTCCTGGCATCTAGTGGGTAGAGGTCGGGGAAGCATCTGAATGCTACAGTGCATAGGACAGTCCCCACACAGACAGGAGGACACGATCCGAAACACCAATAGTGCCGAGTTTGAGAACATGTGGTCTAGACTTGGGGCTAGGGATTCTTAAAGTGTGGTCCCAAGACTCAGCATGTCAGTGTCACCCGAGGAATTATCACACACGTGGGGTCTGGGTCCCACCTCAGACCTGCTACGTCAGAAGCTGGGGACAGGGCCTGGGCTGAGGTGTGTCTCTCAGATCTATAGCACACTCAAGCCCGGAGACTGGAGGCTGGTAGTTTAATAACATACTCGTAAGCTAGTTTGCCTATTGTCTCTGCAGATTTATTAAGATCTAGGGTCTGAGTTAGTTGAGTTAGAATTGACATTTCTTACAAGTTTCAGGTAGTGCTACCAGTGCTTGTCCTGGCTCACACTTTGAAAACAACCCAAGATAGTGCTTCAGATTTGCCTGTGTGAAACACGGCCCAACTGCCTGTGGACATTTTAGATTCCCAGGCTCCCCTCATCTCCAATAAGGAGGAAGTTTCTGAAAGAGGGACCTAGGGATGGATATGCTTGCTTTAATTTTTTTTTAATTTTTAGTTTTTAAAAAACACAAATGTAGCCGGGCGGTGGTGGTGCACGCCTTTAATCGCAGCACTTAGGAGGCAGAGGCAAGTGGATCTCTGTGAGTTCGAGGCCAGCCTGGGCTACACAGTGAGTTTCAGGAAAGGCACAAAGCTACACAGAGAAACCCTGTCTCAAAAAAACAACCCCCCCCAAAAAAAAACAAAAACAAAAACAAAAAAACCAAACCAAACCAAACCAAACCAAACCCAACCAAAAAACCACAGATGTATTAGAAAATATAAGCAAACAGGGTTGAAAATACTGGCTTGTGGGGAGGAGTGGGTTCAGGATGATTAATGACATCTCTGAGTTCCTTAAGCCTACACCAGAAGTTACTGAACAGGGATGGAGGAAAACAGCTGGAGAGTTTCAGAGGGTTGTACCCAGGCCACAGAACAGGTGGACTCCATCAGAACTTCCGAGGGGACCTAGCAACTGGTGCTTTCAAGGTGGCCTAGGGGGGCTGGAGAGGTGGCTCAGTGGTTAAGAGTACTGACTGTTCTTCCAGAGGACTCAGGTTTGATTCCCAGCATCTAAATGACAGTTCACAACTGTCTGTAACTCCAGGATCCAACACCCTCACACAGACACACAGACATATGTGTAGGCAAAATACTGATGCACATTAATAGAAATAAAAAAAAAAGCAGCCCAGGTGATTCCAATGTGCAGCCACATTTAAGAGGCAGGGACCTTGAAATAGTCTGGCAGTTTCTCAAACATACAGTTACCAAATGGCCAGCAATCCCACTCCTAGATATCCACCCAAGATAATTGAAAACACACACCTACACAAAAACTTATCTACTAATGTTCACAGTCATAACAGCCATACAGTGGGCCAAGTTGAAGAATGGATTAACACATGAAAATAGATGGGTAAACTAGATGGGTACCACACAGTGGGATGTTGTCTAGTGACAAGAAGAAATGACATGTTAAACACAGATGAGCCTTGAACACGTGAAGGAGACAAGTTTCAAAAGGCCACAAATTGTATGAACCCATTTCCATGCGGCAACAAGAATGAGTGAGTTCATAGAAACAGAAAGTAGGCTAGTGGTTGCTACGGGCTAGTGTGAGCTGGGAATTTCCAAAGAGTGAGTATTTAATGGACACAGTTTTAGTTGAGGATGAGGAAATGTTCTGGAACTAGTTAGAAGTGGTACAACACCATGAATGCCACTGAAGTGAACGGTTTAAAATGGTAAAAATGACAGGGATTTATCTCAGGGGGAGAAACACACAAAAACAAAGCTCCCCTCGGTGTTCTGTAAGCGTTCCTAATAAAGGTTTTAAGAACCAGGGACAATCTAGAGCCACTAATCTATTAGCTTAGGGGAAAACACTCTTGACAGAGACAAAATGACACAGCTGTACACCTGTTGTTTTGAACCCTTGACCAAGATAGGGAGTCAAATGCTTTTGGAGTTTGACTGAAGTGTGTATGGTCAGTCCTGTGATTAAGAGCAAAGATGCAAGTTTTCATCTGGGAGCTGGACTTAAATCTCATAAGGACAGAGGCCATGCCTAGTATACTCGCCACTGTGTATTTAGCGGTTCTTGGGTCCTCAGTATTTCCCTGTTGATGAATACCACCCTGAAGGCCACAGTCAAGCTTCGCCACAACCAAGGTTAGTGACTACTGACAAAAGGATTGTCACCCAGGTGGTGGGCACAGGGTGAGGAAAATCTGTGAGCCAACCCTGAGAACACGGTGCTCCAGGGGTAGGGAATGGACTTCTCAACCCTGAAGTGGAAACAGTAGGATTCAAGAGGCTTCCTACAAACGATGATTGCTGAGTTGAATCTCAAAGGAAGGACCATGGATGAGTGGGCTGGAGCTCAAAAGGCAATTCCTGCAGGGCACATGTCATTTACAAAGACACAAGAGGCTAAGCACAGACAGGGAGGCACCTGTAGAGGTCAGGCTGCTGGGCATGGCTACAGTCTTAAGTGGCAGGCTTGGCCTTGTTGGGTTTTACCTGAGGATGGGGCGGGAGGTGGGGGGGGCAGTTAAATGTGGGCACATAGTCAAATGTATGTGATTGTGGAACTCCCTGCGACTGCTATGTGGCGGTTGGATTTGAGAGCAAACAGAAGAAGGAGTTCAATGGGATAGTTTTAGAGGGTAAGAAGGAAAGGATTGTCTTGGTGAACAAAAATTCATTATGGGTATGAAGAAGAGGAGATTTGAGTGTGTGGGAGGAAGGTAGTTGTGTTGGGATTTGGTGACTGCAAACCACTGGGAGCGGGGTAAAAAAAGTGCTAGTGTGTGGCACCACAGGCCACATTTATTGAATGCTTACGTACCAGGCACTGGCCCATATGCCACATAGCCACTGTCCTGAGTCTTATCATGACTCCTGAAGTAGAGACCATTTTTTATGCTCTCGATATTGATGAGGAAACTATGACTCGTCGAAGTAGTTCCTCATCAAAGTCACCTGGTTCGAATGTGGAGCAGCTGAGGTTTGACCATGGGCAGTTGGACTTGAAGAGCCTTGGCCTTGACTGTAGTTGCTGTTCCTCCCAGGTTGTCAGCTTTCATTGGTAATGATCCATCTGCTCCCAGGTGAGGAAATACTCAGAGGATAATGGTTGAGTAAAGGAGAAACGGAAAGTGCTATTCAATTGAGTTTAGGGTAAGTTGAGCTGGAGAGGCTGTGGATTATTCTGGGACATCCAATGGGCATTTACTTACTGCCTGGGAGGGCACTTCTGGAGGGAAGACTTAGAAGGCACTAGCTATGACAGGCACAGTTGTGGAGATGCCATAGCCTAGGGGAAGAGGAGACAAAGTTCAAGTGGAACCAAGAGACCCCAGAGAACCAATCATGTCCTTTGAATGTAGCCATCGGGAAGTCACTGGGAACCCTGGTGTGAGTTGGGTCTTGAATAGGCTAACGGGAGAACCATGACTGACGAGGAGAAATCCAACAGCCCAAGGGCCCTGGACGCAGGAGAGAGAACACCAAGAGAAAGGCTCCGAGTCCAGAAGGCTTGCTTTCCTTTACTGTTCAAATGAGAGAGATCTGCAGATGTTACAAGGGAACAGGTGAGAAGTGAATGGGTGTGGTGGTGCACCTCTGCAGCCCCAGCGCTTGAGAGGCTGAGGCAGGAGGATCTCTAGTTCAAGGTAGCAGGGATGTAGGGGAAGACCTTGTCTTTAAAAGAGGAATGGTGGGAAGGATAAATTTGGCACTGGATGGGACAGGAGAGGAGCAATGGGGTTCCGCCCCTGAAGGTGGGGGCAGCAGGGCAATGGGAAGAAGCCTGGAGGGTGAGTCGAGAGTTGCATCCTTCAGAGAGGAGGAAACTTCTGTGGAGTCAGAGATAAGTACAGGTTTGAACTCACTTTCAACAGGACTATGAGGACATAGGGACTTCAGAGAGGTGCCATTTGGCTGAGGGCTCCCACCACTGTGTTCCAAGGCTCACAGCTGCATTTGCACCGAAGCACTCATGGCTGCCTAGACTGTGTAGTGGGGACCTTCCTGTGGTCCTCCCCCTTCTCTCCCTTCAGAACATACACCATGGTAGAACTGTACCACGTATATTGTCTGTCCTGCTTCCCTCACCCCTTTTCTGTCTCAAAGAAGTGCCTCAGAATACGGTCCTCCTGTATTTTAAATGTTTCATGGAGGATTCAGACCTACATAGCTGTAAGCGGGGAAAACATCATCATCATCAAAACCCAGACAGGAGGAGCCAGGGAAATCTGGATCTTCCAGTCACAGGTGATACTAGAGAGACAGATGGGACGGAGTCGTGACGGAAACATGGCTAGTGAGGATCCTGATCACCTTCTCATAGGGATTTGCACGTCACTTGGGTGGTACACCAAACACAAGCTGGATCTTCGGCAGGTCTAGGCAGATGTGACCAACAAGATGGATGTGAATATGGACACAGTGACAAGGGCAGGGGCAGATAAATGGATTCCTATCTAGTTATCTGCAGAAGGAAGTGAGGCCAGCTGGCATGTGATCTTGTGAATGAAGTTCTGGAAGAGCTACTGCAGGAGAAAGAAAGGAGAGCGTGTATGCAAAGAAGGCAGGGTAGTGGGCAAGAGGATGGAGAAGTCAATGGAGGTAGAAAGACACTGCAGGTCTTCGTGAGCCTTGGGATGCTGTTGGGTTTCCTGTTGGCTGTTAGGGGAAGCCACCGGAGGGGGTTGAGCTGGGGCACTACATGATCTACTTTACAACTGGTCAAGATCATTGTAGCTGCTATAGGGTGTACCAATAGAAGCACAAGACCATTTAGGATGCCACTGCTGCCATCCAGGAAAGATGAAATGGCTTAGTATGAGACTAGTATAAATGGTAGTAGATCGTTTCCCTCCAATGATGTCTTTTACTCAGTAAAATATGAAGGGCATCAAATAAGGGAGGGAGGCTGGATAGACAGATGGGTTCCAGCTCTTTATGGAGTTAGCATTTACCAGTCTGCTCAACAGTCTGCAAACTGGGAATTCTCAACATCACCATCTAATGGACTCGTAGCTTCCTGCACTGATAGAGTGACCAGATGCTTTAATTATGCCAGCTTAACTGGGACACTGGATTTGTGAGGGTGGACAAAAAGTGAGGAAATTAAGTTACATTCAAGAAAAGGCTTAAATGTTTCATTACGTTCTAAGTATTAGCCAAGGCTTATCTTGGACAGCACTGTATTTATGAAACATCACAGTATATATTTTTTTTTCAGCTCATCCTCCCAACAAATGACCCACTTCATCTCTTTGACCTCTATTGCAGTCCATTTTGGTATATCAATGTCTTGTCATCTGTGGACTTTTGATTCTCTCAAATTCACAGTGTTTCTGTGTTTGAATATGAGAAGATCCACTTGGGAAAGACAGACATAGAAACAAAACCATTGGTATAAATATTTGCCCTTTAAACAAAAGGTATGCTGTATATTTTTATTAAATCATAGAAAACATTGCATACAAATTTTTTTCCATTTGGGGAAATTAGAATGTTGAACATCTCAGTAACAAAAAAGCTTGAAAGACACATCTCTCCTTAAGCAGAGACAACTTTTAAGTAATTTTTTTAAGTTGAAATAATTGCTAACAGGTTTTGGCTTTTTCTATCTTTAAGCCAGGGGAATAATATCTCTTATAACCATCAATTTCCTTTAAGGATTTTTAAATTAAGTCAACATGAGTCAAACAGACAGTTAACTTGAACTCTCAATACAAAATCCACTTCTTTTAAAGTTGCGTAGCACTTTAGACTATTGCCAATGCTGAATTCTGAGACAGTCTCATTTCACAGGGCTGATTACACATCTCTTCTATAGTGGCAAACAAGTTTAGAGGTGTGGAATAGATCTTGGAATAAGTTAAATATTAAGACATAGAACATGGCAGTAAGGTCCCTACTTTTCTTTCTACCAAATAAATCTCAAAGTCCATTCTAACCTTATACATTTGCCAGCGGGTGAAGAGCGAGGGTCCAGTGGTACTGCAGATACACAACAGCCATCAGAACCACGTTCTCTAAATAGCCTGGTGGATATATACAAATGCGTTAGGCGGAACCACACTTACACTCATCCCACAGGGGTCACCAGGCTGCAGTTCACCACCCGAAGACAGGCTGTGGTTCTCCAGTGTGAGCTGTCACTTGTTCTAATTCTGAACAGACTCAGAGGTGACGCGGACATGTCTGCACTCACACCAAATAGTTACATAATATAAACACAAGTTAAATATTATCAAAATAACTTTAAATTAAACTGAAGTCCACTATTATTAAGTGCACAAAATATTTTCCCTCTAGCTTCTTAAATGCATGTTGCAGATCAAGGAGAATTGACAAGGAGCATATTGGGGGCCAACCAGCTTCCTCGGAGAACTCCCTGGAATTACCTCCGAGACTGTGAAGGAGCAATTGAGACTCCCAATGGAGGGATGGTCTCTGAATGTCATTTTCCTAAACTCAAGTCTGGTGTTTGGATTCATCCAAAAAAAGGGGGGAGGGTACTTGAAAATGACATCTTTGGGACTGGTTGTCATGCCCACGGTGACAGTGTTGTATTCAAGGAGACTTCTTCCCTGATACCTTAATACTGCAGGCCTCCTGTGAAGCTGTGCCTAGTTCCTGATCCCTACTCCTCCTTAGTCTGTGAACCTGGAGGTGTCCTAGGGAACATGTAAACAAATCTGGGGGAACTGCCTTTCTGTGTTTTCCTGTGTCAGTGGAAGACCTTGTGGGCTAAGAAAAATAATAGCAGGAAGGGCTACCCCAGTGTCAGCATCTCACAGGCTCGCCTTGTGCTTTTCCTGCTGTAGAAGACTGGACAGTCAAGTCACTTTCGTCTGGCTTATGAGAAATGGTACTCAACAGTCCAACTACCTTATTCTTTGGATTCTCTTATTCCTGAACTCAGGGCAAACACCTATCACAGAGTCTTTGGCTTGTTACTGGAGGTGGCTTGGAGATGAGGCCAGGCTCTTGTGCAGGTTGGGATTCTGACTGTGTCTGTTTCTACTGCGAACAGATGAAAACATGGTGTTGCAGCCTGGCACTTTGCATTTATGGAGCTGGCGGAGGTGCACGGTTTTGTAATGGGCTCTAAAGGTCCCTTTGTTACTGTATATCTTTTGGCAGAGATGACAGGTTATGGGCAACCCAGAGGGCAGACTAGCAAGGCTCTGGTCGGCCTTCTCCATCAGGACACAGATGGGGTACTCATCTTCCCCAGAGACAAGGTTCTGGCCTTCACAGTTCCCGTCACTGTCCTCCATAAGTGCGGCGCCTTCCTCGCTCACCCCATCAGAGTCCCAGGAGGAGTGGCTGCTGCTCTCTGACTTCATACTTGAGGTAGTGCTCAAATCCAGGATGGTGCCCTCGCTAGGGGGCCCGGAGTTGTAACTCTCCAGACTGGCACTGTGAACTTGAGCTAGTGGGTAAACCAGACTGCCCAGGCCACTTGTTCCCTTGAAGATGACCGACGTCTGTGATGCTTGTGGTGGGAAAGCCACATCTTGATAGGCCTCCTTGGCCACGTCTTGCAGAAGGTAAGCGGCACGGAAATGGTCCTCACTGCTCTCCAGTGCTTCTTCAGTCAATACTTTCTGGTGGAGGCTCAGGTTCGAGCTGTGTCTATAAGAGTGAAAAGACAGAGAGGAGTGGGATTGTTGTTTTAGAGTCATTATTCTGAGTAGAAAGACTCAGCAGACACCAGGAAAAACATGTGGTATGGTGGGGGTAACAGTCGGGGTTAGCATCCTGTGAACTGTGCTACGTGGTCAGCAGATACTAGACCATGCTGTGGCTACTCATCAGAAGTCGGCATTCCCCAGGAAAGCCAACAGTCTGGAACTTCAAATTTCACCACCTGATTTAACTTCCTTCATCTCATCCATAGGGGAGGTCGAGACGACTTCAATTAGGCCAACTTGACGGAGGCACTAGATTCAGGGAAGCCCAAGAAAGCATCAGTCACAGATGATAAGACACTAAGCAGAATACTTTATTTCGATGAGATGATGAAAGATTACCACCTTCAATCCATACCATCTAATATGGTCTTCAACACCTGACACACTGCCATTGTCATATATAGAAAAGATAGTATTTGGGGTATGTTGAATCAAACACGTTATTAAAACTTACATTCCCTGGTTCCTTTTGCCCTTTTGATATAGAACATTAAAGATTCCTAATGTGGCTTCACATCATCTTTCTATTGAATAATGCTGGTCATGAGTAGGAGTTCATGGTTCACTTTAGAAGTCTTATAGGTATAGCTGGCAACCTAAACAGCTGGAAGTGTGTGTGTGTGTGTGTGTGTGTGTGTGTGTCTAGTGTAGGCCATATCTGCAGCGTCTCATGATGAACCAGACAGGAGTTTTGCAAATGCAGCAGTGTGAGCACACTGCCAATCTTGCACCCAATCATTTACTCCTAACAGGCAGATGATGAGCATCCATTATGACACATGCTGTTTACCCCCATGTTATCATAGATGTAACTTGTAAAATCAATGTTGCTCTTGCTTAGGGATCCCCTGGTAACTTCTGACAAGTAAAAAACAAAAAACCTTACACTAAAAGGTACAATCCTACAGGTGACAGAAAAAGGATCCCAAATAAGAAAAATGTCTCCAATAATATAGATGAGAATTATGCCAGAGTCAAGAAAACATCCTCTCTAAATAAATTAAGAATTAAATTTTCTATTCTAAATCTCTCAAGGTATGTGTATGAGGGAGTCTTAATTGTATTTCATAAAATGTATATATTTTGTTATGTACTTTCTTTTACCCCTTTATCCGTGTTTTGTGGACATGATGAGAATTATACTCCGAGATCACCCACTTTGCAAGCAGCTCTTCTCAGCTACGGCTCTGCCCTGTGATTATGTTAATGTTCCGCGCTGAAAGGGCTGGCATGTGTCGGCAGAAAACCAGACAGCAGATGGACATATTAATTCCACTGCATTCAAGCAGTTGAAAAACTCAGACATGTACTGGAACCTGGAACATGAAGGCTCTACTACAATGTAAATCTCTGGATCTCATGTCCATCTCCTGGCTATCCAGTGGACACTAACAGCTGTCTCTTCCCTGCTCAGGCCCTCAAAGGGTTAACCATTCCTAAGGTGTGGTACCCTATGACCAGGATATACTATAAATACAAAGACTCTCTGGACTATGTGCCAGGCTTTCTTTTCCAAGGACTTTGCGAATCTGTGCCTCCTGCCTCATCTTCCCATTTTCTTCCAACTCCCACTGCGGCTCCTCCCTCTCACTTCTATTTAGTTGAGATCAGTGGCTCTCAAAGTGAACGAGCCTAGTCCTCAACATCCTTCCAGCAGCTCCCAAAGCAAGAGTTCATAACCAACATTATTAATTCATGGGAGTTTCCAGAATGTATATAATGTGATATTGCAATAGGCTGAATGCAGAAGTAGCTGTTTTCTACTAAACCAAAATTAGAGATTTGCAACAATATAAAATAAAGCCATTTATCTCACTATATTCATTTTGGAAAAATAAAAGCCATTTCCCATTAATGTGCTATATTAACATACAATATGTGTATTCTTGTTTTAAAGAGATGTCATATTTTTCCAGTTTTTACTTCCCAGTACAGTAAACAATGACTGCTACAACCTAAATAGAGAAAAGCATATGCAGGTCCTTATTTGAGTAACAACAACAACAAATGTTATGGGACTAATACATGTAATACTTGCTGGCTTGGACAGACCCCTTAATCCAGGGGGCCTCTGTTAACATATCAAGGAGTCTAGCTGAGCACCCTAGTATAGCCTACATTTCACTGCAGCAATCTTTATGGTCATCTGTAATTCCTTTTGACTGTCTATCTTTTCCACTAGACTGACGACTTCAGTATGCAAGGATTGTGTTCCCCAGCACCTACCACAGAAGAGCTGCTGATTAAATAAACATTTAAGATGTGCTCTCTCCTTCCCTCCCTCCCCGCCCTCTCTCTCTGATCCTAGGAACTGCTGCTAGCAGGAACTGTGGCTCAAAGAGGGGAAGCTAGTTGCCTTAACGAACAAAATAATGCAGTTCTCAACTTTGACTTAGCTGAAGTGGTGGACCTGGGCCTGGGTGTATCCACAAAGTCCTACTTAAAACGGTGTTTTTAAAACTATAGTTTTTTTTAGATCTATGTTCAAAGATTTAAACTATTGGAATAAAATAAAAGATCTAAGTGTTGAAGCATTTAGAATGCTAGATGAGATCTTGTATAGTTGAGATTTCTCTACATGTGTATTTAGGTCAGAACATAAGAAAGCATTGACTGTATGGAAATTGAGCATCATATGAAAAGAACTGTCAGTCTTGTATGTGTTATAATTCAGTAGATCCTGTAGACTTCACCGGTCTCATAAATAGCAAAGATAATCTAACTGATACGACTACCTCTTTTTATAACAACAGCTTATTCATAAGCAAACCCTCCTCTTCTTGGAGGATGAAGGAGAAGGACTGGTTCATTAATTAGGGGTACCCTAGTGGTTTGGTTTAAACATCCTAGCAACAGAAGGCAGGAATTTTAACTAATATCTCCTGTGCTTTCTTCTCTTCACTAAAGACAATGAGAGTGTTCTTATGAGCCCTAGCAGGAATGTGTGTGGGAGTCTTTACATTTTCACCCTCTTAAATTAGGCATTACAATTTGGACTAAGCTAGCGGTGGTGCTAACCTGCTTCAAGTCGAGCTTGTTTGAACAAATGTAGTTTTCACATCCTCGGAGCCATTTATCACACTGCATTTCATCAGACAGCTGACCCTTTCATTAAACTCCTTAGGTCACCTCTGCTGTACTTGCTCTTCCTCTCAGAGGCTGGGAGGAGGGCGACTAAACCGTGATTAGTCAAGTACACAAAGAGAAGCACCGTGCTGTGCTCCAGGGAGATAAGCCCTGGGGGTGTGACTTCGAGACAAGTCTGTGTGTTTTATGATAACTCAGCAACTTTCAAACATACGTAGTAGCCCCTGAAAGGAGCTGCCCGTCACCTTTATTCTTTGATAGGTTAACATCTTCAAAAGTCTCCAATCAAGCAGCTATTCTCTCTGCAGATGGTGCTGGGTGACTAGAAGCCAGAGAAAAGGTTTCACGTGATGGACTTCTTCATTTTCTGAGGTAAAAATTAGGCTAGTTTTGAGAAATTATGTGATACTTTAAGAAGCCCTTCCTCCATTCTCTCCACAACGTGAGAACCAGCTCACCATTCTTTATCCCACATATCTGGGGGAAGATGTGTTTCTCAATTTGGGAACTCTCAGACTTTAGAAAGATAGGATGATACATGTGCTGAAATATATCAGAGTATCTATTAATAAATTAATATGAATACAGTCATTAGTAATTAAATAATACCAAAGCTACATAAACCCTTCAAAAAGGTAACAGTGGAAATCTATACCACAAAAAGCATCATGTCTTTCCAGGTCAAGTTTTATGGCTAAATGCTTTTAGATTTTTGGAACTGAAAATTCATGAATTTTCCACACCCTCTGGGAACCTGCTAGAAATGCACACTGACAGCTTTCACCCCTGACCTACAACAGCAAATTTTAGGGTTAGGACCCAGAAATCTGTTTTCCTGACCTTTCAGATGATTCTGATGCATGCGAAGGTTTAAACTGCTATCTTAAAAAAGACAGTCTGTGTTGCCAACAGACGCCTTACCTGTCCCTGCTCCTACGGGATGGGAAGGCAGCACCACAGCCCTCCACTGTGCATGTGTGTGTCTCTTTGGCATGTGTGTTCTTCTGATGTGTCTTCATACTGCAAGCATTTTTAAAGGTCTTCTTACAGATGTCACACTGGAAGCGGTTTTCTTCCTTTGGCCTCACTGGGGCATGCTCGCCCAGGTGTTCCAGTTCTGTGGACTCTTCCAGAAAAGGAAAAGTCATCCCCCTGTTGGACAAAGCACTCAGGAGTCCCCCAGCCAGTAGGCGCTGCTGCAATTCTATGTAGTCAGGAAAGGGAATTTGGGGCCCCAGTCCGGGTGTGAAATGGCGCTCATGGCCACCATCCTCCACCTCTCTTGGCATTACTGAAGTGAATCCTAACTTCTGCTCAGCCTCCCTCTCTGTGTGTGTGGTCTGCTCAAGGGTTCTGCTGATAGCTCCCTGAGACTCAGTCACGGACTCAAGATGGCAGGGTCTTTCTCCTTGGGGGAAAGGCTTCTCTAAGCTTAGCTGTGTATGCTGCTCCTCAGGGACTCTGTCTGACTGAGGACTGCTGTCCTCTGGCTCATCTTCACTGACTACCTGCAGGGGCATGTCATCATCTGAGCTGAGACTGTGTCTCTTCTCAGCGATTTCCACAGCTTCCTTCTCTATTTTGATAGGCATGCTGGACTTCCGGGACTTCTTCTTGGGAAGAGCATCGAAGGGCATTTCTGTGGAAACCAGCTGTTCTGGGATGGAGGAGGACAAGAGGGGGAGAGAGGGCAGCACGCCAGGCGTGTTTGCCAGCTCCGCGGGAGTGGCTGGACTGCGGTAGAAAGGAAGGACTGGCTGGACGGTCCGTAGGTTAGGGAAAAGCACGCCATTCTGCCCAATGCTCGAGAAAGCTGGCTGCCCTTTGGAGTCCTCCACTGAACCAGTGTAGCCAGGGAGGGGCCCACAGTCTGGAGACATCACTGGGAAAGCCGGGCGCTTGTAGGTCTCTGAGCTCGCCAGGTTCAGGCTGTTCCTGAGGTCTTTGTCCCGGTTGTTTCTGTTCATTGGCATGTGCAGGCGAGGGTTGGGGTTGGCGCTGTGTCGGTTCCGGCTCCTCAGGGAGCTGAACACCATGTTGCACCCTTCGATAGTGCACTTGTGCTTGATCTTCAGGTGGACGGCGTTGTAGTGGATCTTCAGAGTGCCTTTGTCATAGAACGTCTTCTCGCAGGCAGTGCAGAACACCCGGCCCTTCTTCGCACTCAGGCTGCTCCTCTCGGGCTTTACTTTGGCCTCAGGGGACAGCTGTGTCCTTTCAAGCTTTGTGGCAATGCTGTATGAGCTGGAGTCGCTTAAGTGTGCACTGTCTTCTTTTGGGGTAACAACATCTGGACACTTCAGACACGGTTCTTTTTCAACCTGAAATGGTGCGGACGTTAAGAAGCTGCTGTCAGAGAAGGACCCGTGCAGCTCCTGTTTGGGGTCTTGGCTTTGGTCCTGACCCTGCTCCAGCATGTATTGCTCAGGCAGTGAACCTATCAGAGCAGGAGGCAGAGGGTTGAAGAACTGAAAAGGCAACATGAAAGTCATATTGCTTATAAGGTTCTCAAAAGGGTGCATGCTGCTGGGGCTGCCTTTATCCACTGGAGTGGGGAGGCTGGCACTCCTATGGCTGCAGCTCTCAATGAAAGCCCTGATGTCTACGTTGGCTGTGGAGGGTGGGATGATGATAGACTGCTCTTCTTTCTCCTGGATTGCCATGAGCTCCACTATGGACTTGGTCTCTCCGAAACGAAGGAACTGCTGCAGGGTGGCCACTTCTTCCTCACTGGTCATGATGCTCCAGTGGTCCAACACCTTCCCCGAGGCATCCTAAATACAAACCAGAACGTAAAAGAACAGCCACTTCACTGCGGCTCATTCTGTTCCCCATGAAGGTGCCATCTGATGGCGCTTCCACCAGACTACAACAATTTTTGTGCCTGTCAAAAAAACCTTTCCTGGGGATCAACACAGGAGTTGCAGAGTTCAATCCATGCCCACCTTACCTTCCTAGGCCAGAAACTGTGCATAACATAAACTACACAAATGTAAACAGTGACTGTACCATTAGCCCAGAAGAGTGAAATAAAGGTGTATTACTCAAACCCAAGTCAGGGAAATTTGGAAATTATTTTTCATCTTATTTCAAACCAGCTAGTTGTCATATATGATTTTTGTCATATCTGAGGCATGATGATTTTCCTCACTAAAATAAAAATACGCATTATTTGAAAGACAATAGTATCTTCATTGAAAGACTACAGAGGGGGCAGTAAAGTCTGGATATAGCCCAAGTATTCATTTGCTGCAAACTTAATAATCTCCTAAACACCTAACCATCAAAAACCAAATGAGCAAGTATTGATCTACTGCCCATGTTCATAAAGCAGAGCTGTAATTATCCTAGAGTGTTGGAGATCTTTCAAACTCTAGCAAGGCCTAACTTTTCCCAAAACTACAATAAATATTTTATCACAGAACACGTATTTGATGGCCTACTGAGATTTTTCACAGTGCATGTGAGAGTTTTGAAGATGAGGAGGAATGTAACATCATAAATATTTCATGCACCAGAGGTTCAAGGTAATTGATTCCATATTTTTAATCCTAACACTAGAAAGCAAGATTATTAGGATCATTAAATATTGATCTATGTCGTAATGTAAGACCATAATGCTACTCTACGTATGGCCATTCCTAGTCAGCTGAGGGCCCCACACCAGAGGTGGGCACACAGGATCCCAGGAAAAGATGACAAGCTTTAGAATTAGGGAGAAATGTGCTTATTTCTGGGTCTGCTATATACTGGTGGAATAAGTTTCAGTATAAAGCACTCAGAGCCTTTTCAATTAGAAAACAAGGGTAAATGGGTGTGGTGCTGCATGCTTTTAATCCCAGTACTCAAGAGGCAGAGGCAGGTGGATCTCTGTGAGTTTGAGGCCAGCCTGGCGTACAAAGAGAATTCTAGGCCAGCTAGGGCTAAGTAATAAGACCCTATCTCAGAGAGAGAGAGAGAGAGAGAGAGAGAGAGAGAGAGAGAGAGAGAGAGAGAAACAGGGATATGCCTACTTCATCATGAAAGTACTAGAAGAGCATGTTCATTAATAAATGGGTGTTATTTTTATGTATTTATTTCTAATGCTATATTCTACCTAAGACTGCAATTGATATTAGACTTGAAAATACATGTATCTGCCATTTCACTGGGACAAAAAATTTAACCAAAGTCTGCCGATATTCCTAGTGCGGTGGCGAGAACCATGCTCTGTTATTTCAGGTAACATGTTCCTTGCTCATAAAACACTTTGATTGCCTCTGACGATGAAGCCTTATGCCCACGGCATGACCTAGGAAAAGAGGCTAAATTACTCTGAGGAGAGACGAGGGGCTAGAAGGCTGGAACAATGAAGCGAGGAGGAGAATTCTGGTGGTGGTGGGAAGAGGAGAAAGCGGGGGAAGGAGAGTGGATAAAAAGAGCGAGAGGAAGAGGGACAGAGACAGAGAGAATGGGTTGGGACATGAACACAACCGTGTCACAGGCGGGGCTGAGGAAAGGAACTCAGCAGTGGAGAGGGAGGGAGAGCCTTCCGGGACAGCAAAGGGCACCAGTGTGGGAGCTGTCTGCTGTATAGTGCCGGCACGTCAGGGCCCTTTCTCACCTCCGGTTCCCAGGAAAGTCCGACACGCAGGACACCTCAGGTCAGTGGGTAGTTCGGGCACGATATATGTAAGGGAGGCAGCACCCAAAAGAAACCAGTGGTTTTCTGTGGAAGTTAGCTTAGTGAAACCCCGCTCAAGAGAGTGTGTAATGCCCCCACAGCCTGGAGTTTCACGGGGACCTTGAGGAAAGGCCAGGACTCCTCCCTGAATATGAATCAGGGGCTTAAGTCATTCAAAGGGAAGGACAGCCACCAATGACTGGCAGGCACTGGGTCCCACCAGTTACATGAGCACTCTAGAAGAACGGAGCCCACGCCACTCTACCTGTAACACATATCCACGGATATAATCCTGAAGGGTCCAGTCCAAGGCATGAAGGATCTGCAGAACCTCATCTTGCTTCAGCACACTGAAGAGCCGGTCCAGGAGGATCTTCAGGCGAACAGGGATGGCCTGGGTCCCATAGAGCATGAGGCTGCTAATATCGAACACCACACTGGACTGGACAATTTCCACTTGGCTTGTCGGATACACGGGAGGAATCCTCAACTTACTGAGAGCTGAAAATCAAGTGCAGGACATTTGGGAAAGCTCGTAATTTTAGGAGAAACACTGCATAGAAAGTCGGCTGGGGCTATTCTTAGTTGTCTGTTCCAACAGAAAAATCAACAACAAAAACTGAGGACTAATATCCTAAATAGCTATTGGCATTCATGTTCTTCACAGAAACTTCTAAAATAAAAACAACAGACTGAAGACTTTCCCCCCTTTCTTGTGACATTCCTGAGGAGGAAAATCTTTACAAGGGAAGGGGCAAAGAAAAGGGGGGCACAAAAGCAGCAAGAACAGAGTCAAGAGAATGAAGTTAGGAATCAGAGTCTAGAGGCAAAGATGACCTGGAGATCAAGGATCTGGGTTCAGACCCTGATCTGCTGCTTGGGAGGGGGACTTTAGAAATGAGGCCGCCTAATCCAGTCTGCTCAGCCGCTGGGGGCTATTTCCATGAAATCAATCAAAGTGAAAGAAAGTTAGCAATGCCATTCTCCAGCAGCCCTTGCCACATTCCCAGCATTCAGCAGTTACAAGTGGCTCAGGACTGTCAGACTGGCCATATGCATAAGCAGGATGTCTAGTTATAGATTTCATCTAAATAATGAATAGGGGATATACTTGTATCAGGACACATTTCAGCCAAAAAATATTAGGGGCTAATTATTACCATGGGACATATCTATATGTCCATAAAACAGCACAGAAGTGATCAGTTTTGACACATTTAAAATGGAGTTAGTAAGACAGTGTATAAGTTAAAATGTGAAGAGATAACTTATACAGCCTGTTACCTGGAGCACGCTAGAAACTTACTATGTAGCTTAGGAGTCAGCTGTCTCTCTCTGGTATGGAATCAGTTCCTCTATAAATTTAAGTTATTAAGAAAGGCCACTATAAGAGAGGGGAGATAAAGTTACCATGGGCCACCCATCCGTGCCTGCACTGTTCACACTGTCGGTGGTTCATTTTCCCAGGCTTGAAACTTCGGCAGCTGCAGCTCAGAGTACAGCCGATAGCCTACAAGAGAGAACACACGTAT
>CABHPH010142326.1:851-78277 GCA_902168325.1 Peromyscus nudipes | reverse complement strand
TTCTGCTACCACTTGCTTTTTAGGTTTATTGAAATTCAGGAGGCATGCTTTAACCACCTATAACTCCACATCCACAATGTCTGAGATGTTCAACATACGTTGGGAGGTCTTATTACAGTCTTTGCTCATCATCTTATGCAAAGAAAGAATCAAATAAAAATGTGATCGTATTTAAACGTTATGTTCTTGTTGTCATCTAAAAATGAAAACATTTCCCCTTTGTCATCTAGCCACACCAGGACCAACAACAGGAAGAACATGTTAGGAAAGCAGGACATCTCTGGATTCTCTTGGATTTCATCTAAAAGTAGAAAGATAAACCAATCACTTTTATTTACGTGTGTGGGTGGTTTGCCTGTATGTACTATGTGTACCACACATGTGCAGTGTCTGTGGAGGCCAGAAGATGGCATCAAAGCCCCTGGAACTGGAGTTATAGTTCTGGGAATTGAACCTGGGTCCTCTGGAAGAGCAGTTAGTGATATTAACCATTGAGCCATCTCACCAGCTTGCAACCAATTTTTTGGTTTTGTTTTCACTTCATCTATAAACACAGGTCTTTTTCCTGTGTGTAATTTAGAACTCCCTCTCAAAAGACCAGAAGTTATATTTATTAAAAGGTACAAGAGGCAGATGTGGTAATAAATGTTTGTAATCCCAGCATGTAGGAGACAAGGCAGGAGGATCAAGAATTCAAGGCCATCCCTAGCTACAGAGTAAGTTTAGGGCCACTCTGGGCTATGTGAGACTCTGCCTCAAAATAAGTAAGTAAATAAATAAATATGAAAAAGAACTATTAAAAGCATAGCAAACAGCTCATTTGGATTAGAGGGAAGAAACAGCCAGCTATTGGTGATGGTGCCTAAATCACAAGGCAATCTGCAGGGAAAGGAAAACAATGCTCAACAAGAAATCAGAGACTTAAAAGAGTTCATGGTATTCTAACGTTCACAAACCCTTTTCAGAGTATGAAATCCATGACTCAAATTTTACTTGTATTATCTCTGAAGAAGGCCATGTCAATTTTAAAAGCTATACTAAAGGTAAAGGAACAACAACAACAACCTAAAAAAGAAGCTTGTCTGGGGTTCAACACTGATTTGTTCAAAAACCCAGGTGTGGACACGATCCTGTCAAGGTCAAAGGGCACGTGCACTTAGCGCAGTGTAGGAGTGGCCGAAAGCACCATGCTTGAGCCAAAGCAGAAGCCATTCCTTACGAAAGCCACAACAAACTGTAGGGTCTCCAAGCCACACTGGAAAACAGTTTAAAGAAAAAAACAAAAAAAAACTTTAGAACTTTGTTGTCAAAGTCACATTAACTCAAAGGACTATGTGGTACAAGAAAAACAAATTCAGACCTACATTTTAGGAGTCTATGAAGATCTTCATTTTATTAGTAACATTGAAATAGAAAAGTTTAATAGGGCAAGAAAAGAATGGTGTAAAGAAGTCATTGGTTTCCTTCCAAGAGAAGTAATTTAGGACAGATGCCCAGCTCCTAACTCTAGTCAGTAGCTGCTGCTGCAGTTTAGAGCATCAGACCTCCCTCAACCGGGAGGTGAACTTTAGAACGGCTGTTTCTTTCCAAGCCTTAAAGTGAACAAGGACCCACAACCAGGCATTTCAATCTGAAAAGATGTTCACAGAGCAGTTTCTATGTTGCTCTCCGCAACCTTATGAGTTGATTTTTAGTGCTATTTTTCAGAGAAGAAAACATAACTGAGATTTTTGCCCAGGCTGTGGTAGACTGTCAAATCATGCTCTTTTCATCTACAGCAGTGGAGGAATAGGCTAGAAGAAATTAGATCAATCTTGTAAATTCTAGGAAGGCTTATCTAAGTAGAAACCTCACATTTTAAGTAAACATTAGCAAGTCAATAACATTTGGATGCTAAGTTTCTTCATAGAGAACACAAACCACTCAAAGCTATCTACACTGAACACAATTCATTTTCACTCAACTAAGATAGCCTGAAATATCAACTTTATCCATAGCAGCTATGGCATCTAAATGAATGAGCATAAGAGCTAATTCCTTAAAGTGAGATACTGTATTAGTTCCTAAGTGGAAAGTTCTCTTCTTTACAATATCAGATACTGCACCATCACTTTTTCTTTTATTAGTCTGAGCCGAACTAGTCTATTTTATCCTAGTGACTTACAGAGATGCTGAACCTAACACATCATGCCAAACGAGCTCTTCTTTTGCATTCCATACTAATGCAATTATTTTTACAACCTGCTCACATCAATAACCAACATAGGACCGAAGAGACAGGGAGAACTTGCTAAGTCAGCACCGTGCTCATTTTCCTTCCAATGAAACCTTGAGACAGTGTTTCCACAGACAAGTGACACCAGCACATCAAACATAATCTTACTACAAAATTCTTCCAAGATAAAAGTTTTTCTCTTCCTTGGTATCTGCTGAGATGGAGCCTAACTCCTTCAAGAACGTGACTACTAGAAAAAATAATCAAGCAGTCAAGTTCACCAAAGCAAGTATTTTCAAAACAAATTCTTTATGTTTACGATTCTAGATTTTAAGATATTGACTTCCAGAAGTTTAGATGAACACAAATAACTCTTCACTATATACTTAATCGGCAAGTTCCTAAATTTACTCAAGAAGTAAGGTAGGTTCATCAACGTCATAATTAAAACATTCTCATATTTAGTATTTAAAGAGTGTAAAATATTCAATAGCAAGGCCTTTCAGACAAGCTATTTTTCTAAGTTCTCTGGTCCTAATGAAAGATTATAAGCCATGGTTCTCAACCTACGGGCCACGACCCCTTAAGAATCAAACAACTCTTTCAAGGGGGTTGCCTATCAGATACCCCACATATCAGATACTTACATTATGATTCGTAACAGTACAAATTTACAGTTATGAAGTAGCAATAAAGTAATTTTATGGTTAGGGGTCACCACAACATGAGGAACTGTATTACAGGGTCGCAGCGTTAGGAAGATTGAGAACCACTGTTATAAGTTCTCACTTTTTCTTCATGAAAGAGTCAATACTAAACAGAAAAATCAACAAGCTAGGTTACTCTTCATGAGATTAAAGGTTCTCTGTTTTGTCTTGGTTATTTGTTTGTTGCTATTGATTTTGAGGTGGGTTTTACATGTTACCTAGACTGATCTCAAACTCCTGAGCTCAGCTTTCTTAGTGAAGGAATTTGGCATGTATTACCATACCCGGCTACACAGTAGTTTTTAGAAGTAATTTCCTATTTTATTTTCTTGCTCCTTTAACTGAAATACCTCCCCGCAAAGGAACAATAAATATAGGAAATAACAGAATTTCAATCATCCCCCCGCAACACACACGGACACCTAACATTTGCCATGAATGTGTTATATATGGCATCAAGATGAGTTCAAGAAGACTGTATGGGGCTGTAGAGATGGCTCAGAGGTTAAGAGTATAAACTGCTCTTTCAGAGGCTCCTGGTTTGATTCTTAGCACTCAAATGGCTGCTCAGAGCCATCTGCAACTCCAGATCCAGGTGATTTGACGCCCTCTTCTGGCTTCCTCAGGCAATTCACACGTGGTGCACAAGCATACATGGAGGTAAAATATCCATACACATAAAATAAAATCTTAAAAAGGGGGTCTGAAAGATGATACTGTTCTTCGGATTATAGTAATATTACTAGCAAATTCTGGAAAACTACTTCTAGAGGCATTTTTCTAAAAACTGAATTTGCTGATGCCTTTGGGCAACAATATGGTCATTAAGTTAGAGAGACTTTAAAAGGAGTTCCCAGGGAGACCCTCCACTGGAAACTGGGTGAGTGGCAGGCTGCTAGCTTGAGCTTAATGACCACAGAAAGGCTGTCCTGTTTGTGTATCACATGCTCTTCAGGCAGGTACGAAAAGACCATAAACTGAGGATGAACTGTCACAGAACAATTTTTGCTCATTTATTTGCTTTTGACTTTTCCAATTGAAAACATAATGGAAAATTACAGGAGCCATGTATAACTTTATTATTTTAAAACAATTACTTTGATATATTTTCATTCAGGCCTGTAAACTGTTAACATAAGTCACAGCTTTCACTGTGATGTTTTTGGCCGACAATAATTCACCATCTTGTATTGTTAGACACTTATGTGGCTTTCAGTTTCTTGCTGTAAGGACGGTGCTGCGATCCCATTACTGAGTCCTTGGAGACATTAGCAACTACAGAATGACTGGCTTTAAATTTGAGCACTCTGATATCTTGCGGGGGGAGGGTTGTCAAAAAGATCTTGTCAATGCACACTGCCTTCAGCACCTTATCAGGGTCCCTATTTCACTGCATCCTTGACAGCATGAGTGTTATCATCAAAATTTTTCCATTGATTGATAAATAAATCTAAAACTGTACTGGTTATTTATAACTAGTTTTAGTTATAAGAGATGGCACTGCTACTTCAGCAAGAAACCATATGAAGTGTAAGTCAATGTTTCAAGGCTTAAAAAAAAAGCAAAGTTTTTAATAAAATTAATCTAATAATGATATGAGTGTTACTGTGCTGCATGGCAATCAGGCATTAATGGCAAGCAATCCATGGTAAATGGCTACTGTTATTTATAGTGCCAGACTAAGCATTCTTAGACTGTGGGAAAAGTTGAACCAAACAGAGCATCATCACACTTTCCTTAAGCCCTAGAAGGATCATTTGGTCTGAAGCCAGGCGTGTGATCAAGGAAGCATATCATTCCTTAGTTCACAACTGAACACCCAGAAAGGAAAGCGTTATCAATAAAGTCGGGTGCCTAACAGAGGAAGCTGTACCCTGTAGAGCTGACCAAACACATAGGCATCCCACCTCTTCTCTCTTCTCTACAGAGCTCCTCAGGTTAAGAATCTAGGTTTCCAGTGAGACCACTGAGGAACTTATTTCCACACAGGAATAAAAGAGAGGAACATTTGCCTTCAGTTTTCCCAGTCAATCTGCCTGGCAATGGAGGAGGTGAGAACAGGGCTAAAAGACCTTCCCTCCACCTAAATCCTTTTCTTCAACACCGTCTCAGTCCTTCATGCATTCATTTATTCTTTGAAGTTCTTAAGCATGCAATTCTGAGATGATTAAAGGGAGGTGAGAGCAGGCTGAGAAGGGATAACAGTATCCCGCAGTCCAGTGTGAAGATTAGTCCACTTAGTTTTATACTCCGAGAAGCATGCAGAGGGCGGGAACAATGGTTCCGGTACAGACAGGGCATGGGGAGAAGCAAAAGTAGTGACGTCATCTGGACTGCTTCAAGAGGGCACAAGGCAGAACACGAGACGTCAGAGGAATAGGGAGAGGTCAAGCCCATGGTAATAAAAATTGTCTCTACAGATGCTGGGAGGCTACAATTCCCATTTATGAAGATCATAGTTAATCCCCACAACATCCTATAGTGAAATTGAGACTCAGAGATGTCAGGTAACTTACCCAAGGTCACATAGGTAGTAAGTGGCAGAGCCGGGACTGGAACCCAGGTCTTCTGATTCCTCCTGTGCATTCCCAGCTCCCCTGGAGCTGAAGCAGGGGCAAAAAGGGAGGTGGAAGTAATTTGCCCATGACCAGCCCTGCCCTTTCCCTTCTTTCAAAGGCTGAGCAGAGCAAACATTTTACTCTCTTGCTGTGATCCTTTGCACCAAATCCTTTCAGGACAGAGCACAGAGAATCTGAAAATGTTTACTAACCTTGGGCTCAAGAATGGCAGTAAAAGGTAATATTGTCCAAAGTTTCATCTGGCTAGACTTTGCTATTTAGGAAAAAGTCACTAAAATCTCACAGCATAATAATTGTCACTTTAGAAAACAAAACTTTATTGATTTACAATTAAAATTATTTAAAGCAGTTTGCTCACTCAATGCTTTTATTTAGCAGGTTCAGTTACACCTTGTAAATTACATTATAAGGATTCTGAAACTGAAGAGCCAAGACACCAACCTACCAATAGTATTCCATGCTGAGAGAACCAGTTTAATCACCTTCACTCATTGATTATGCCATATTTAAAACTTACAATCATTAGAATGAAAAGTCCATTCATTTTTCATAGCCCACATAGCTTTGTATGCATTATTATTTTGATATCACCTATATTCTTTTATAAATGATATCTAAAATATTTTTAGTGCTGCTGTTTAGAACTAAACTTCTGTAACAAAATTTAGATTTTCCACTATCTAGCCTGGAGAATAATAGATCAACTTTTCTCAAGGGGGTGCATTTTAATTTCTTTGCATTTCTAACATAATATGAAAAAATTCAACAGGAAATTTTATTTCCTTTTCTAATGTCCTAAGAATATAAGGATACAATCCAAATTGCCCATGCCTGTGGCCAACTTGTCATCATTTCTGGACCTTTTTGCAGTAAATATTCACACACTGCAGACCCTGGTAGTCTTCATGAGAACTAGTAGGGTCAAGGGCAAAGTAAGCATTTATACAAATGAACACTGAGGATATCAAGGTATTCATGCCCAAAGCTTTTAGCCATTTCCTGAGTCTCAAACCATTACTCTTTTTCACCAGACACCAGTTGAACCATAGTTCTCTCTGAGTTAGAAAGTATCAAGCCTAATAGTTACTCACTTGATATCTTCAAAATGAAAAGTATAACAAAGAGGACAAAATAAAGGGAAAAGGCTTGGATAAGAAGGAAGTACGTAAGTGAGGGCGAGTTGCCTAAAAGATATAACAAACATAAAATATTAATACCCTTGAGCTCATGGTAAGTTTCTTTAAGGCTTGTTTCATATTTTAAAATTTTGAAATCTACCATTCTTTTGGTCATCTTATCAGAAAAAGTACATTTCTGTAGTTGTTCTGGATCACTGCAAACTTTATTTACCTAAGTCTTTTCAGATAAGTACCTATTATGCTGTCCTAAGTCATTCATTAAGTGGTACCAAAAATAATTACCAATACTTAAAAAGATTATATGATGGTAATTTTTAGAGTCTGAACCATACAGAGCTAAATTAAGCTAACTTCTAATGCCATGCTTTGTATAATAAGCTCTTTGTAAATCATGACTCAAAGGATTGACCCTAATTACACCATCTAAGAAAAGAAAGTATATTTATGCATAATTTTTAACATACCAGGAAATGATTATCAAAGAAAATCAGAGTTTTAGAAAATCAATGTTGGGCTTCCAAGGTTACTTTCTCCAAATTATCCATTCCCATGGCATGCGCAACAAAACTGTAACCTGGAGCCACACTAGCAATGCTGACAGATTGTGCCATTTCAGTCTGATGGTGTCTTATCAGTTCTTTACCAGGTAGCTAGCTGCTAGAGAGGAAAATATATCTCTTACTTCACATACACAATCAATCTATTTTTCAAAGAAGTATTTACACAAAAAGAACACAGTCCTTGTAAAATTTACCATATGGAGCTGTGATGCTTAGGTTTGGTGTCTCAAAAGGAGTCTCTGATACCACAACCTCATTAATTACTCAATAATTACTGACCACCTTCCACTGTTTTGAGTGCCAACTTGGTTTTCATATGAGCTTAAACTCTGACACCATCAAGTTTAGAAGAGCTAGCACGTAGAGTATACAACCACTGATTAACAGTTACACAATTCCTTTCGTTTCTACCACCGCATCCAACAGTAAATTCTGATCCCCTAAGTATCTGAAAAAAGGGTATTTTTTAAAAATAATACCCTTCCACTTTCAAAAGCTCTTACAAATAAATGCTGAAATTAGACTCTAGATTATTCATTTATCTGATGTAAGGAATGGTACTGGGAAAATGAGACAAGAGAGCCTGAGAAGCGGAGGACAAGGGTTTCTTTCCTAAGAGGCTTAAAGTAACAACTTCTATTGAAACAAAAATCATAGTACTCGAAGACTTGGGAGAAAACACACACTAGCCTACCATAAAAAGAACCACATAAATATTGGGAGACAAAAGAAGCTCTGATCTCCTGGGATCCCCCCTCCGTTTAAGAAGCACTCAATTGAACTAACTGCTTTGGGTACTTTTTTACTTAGTAATCAATGACAGCTTAACAAAAGAATAGCTTCAGATTTTATCTTAAGCTAGATTACTGAAGAAAAACACATATGAAAATATCTTACTGCTGGAATATATAAAAATTGTAGACTATTAGGTCAAGTGTGCAAAAAAGGCCTTCCTAGGAATATTAGGATGGAAATCTTCTCAAGGAGTAATTTCTTAAAGTTAATATATAAAAACTTACACAATTAGATAAAATCAAATTAAAAAAATCATTGAGTTCTGAATAATTATATGTAAAATAAAATCTTCACCTCTACATAACAAAATCCAATTACTAAAAACATAAGGTCATTAAAAAGGGTCATACAGTTTTAGAAATATAGTTTGTCTTTATTGGCAGAAGGCAAAATCTTGGGATGTTGGAGGAAATTGGTTTTATATATTTAGACACCACATTATTAAACATCTGAAAAATCACCTCATACTTTGAAGAAGAATCTTTCCCATCTTATAGATGGGAAATTTGAAAGCAAGCTAGGGAAACAGGACATTTGCCAAGCATCTCCTTTAGACTTTCTGTACAGGTTCTCAACAAAGCGGAATTAAGGAATCCATGTGCAAGTGAGTCTGTGAAGCTCTGCATATTAACTCTTCCTCTTGGTAGACCTAAAGTGCTTATTAACTTGATATCAAATCAAGAAAGTTCTATAATCAAAAAATATACTTAATTAACTCACATTTTCCAAATTTCTTTAAGTACTCATGTCCCTAGAATACAGTTGAGAAAACTAGTGACTGATCAGGCATGAGGAAACACCAAACAATGATTTTCGCTTTCTTAGACTGCTCTAAGATGCTTAACTAGAACCTCTCCATCGTGTTTACACTCAACAGACCACGGGAGGCTTAGGGCAATTAAATGTTACTCACTGGTGCAGCATTTCTCTCCCTTCCGATTGCAGCTCTCAGCCAATGACAGGCCACTAAGGGAGTTATTCCAGTCCCAAAGAGAAGTAAACTCTTGCAAGTAGTCTCTAAGGTTAATGGAACTAGAAACTTCGCAGCACCGAAGCACTTATCACAAGAAAATAGAACAACTCCACTCTTTGCTAGATATATGGTGATAAAACCTACTGTATATGACTCTATAATAAGCACCATTGGTCCAGTAAAGTATGGGAAATTAAGCCACCAGGGATCAGCCTACCAGAGGATTAAAAAAAAATTAAGATAAAAATCAAAGATGTAGTTTTTAGGAAACAGAATGAAAACAATGATGGCTAAAATTACTACATAAGATTTTAAAAGAAATGGATTTCTGATAATTCACTATAGTATAAAGTCAAATATGTACCGTATGTCCACTGCTCAATATTGTCAGGGTTCATGCACATCACTGACTAAGGACAGAAAGCTGCATTGAGGGGGTTCCAACTGACAAGAAAGCGAGCCTACAGCACAGTGAACAACAGTATTGTTTGCTATTACAGACAGAGGTGAAACGGCCCCCAAACTCACCAGAAACAAAAGCAGAATTGTATATCCTTTAATTCAAGTAAATCACCTCTTCCAATTTAACAGAATCTTTAAAATAAATTGTCATTTAATATTGTTAAGGCACATTCCCAAAATAAGGTTGAAGTTTTCAGGAACACAGAAATAAACATAACAAGAATATTGTTCAGATTTATGTATTTACTACTAGATTTCCTAGGCAACGAGCATATCAGCAAATATACTCTGCATATATTTGCAAGAGAATAGTAGAACTCAGAACAGTAAAATTGTGGCTTCAAAGCAAACAGAAAGGCAGTATTTACACACAATCTCTTCATCTGTTGAGTCAGGTGTCAAAAGGGAAGGTAAGTGCATCTGACAATTCCAGGCCCTTCAACTGTGGCCTTCACTCAATAGACCCCATAAAAACTGCTTTGAAGGAAAATGTTAAAATTATATTCAGTAAACAATAAAGCATCATAAATTAACTCCTTAATTAACCAACATAATATATTCATAAGCCCACACTTTAGTTGGCATTAGTAAAGGAGAGACTTAAGTGATAACAGATTAATGTAACGTCTCCTCCTAGAATTATCTGGATATGCAAAAAAGGCAATTTTATGCTAACCTGATACATGATATTAATATTTAATTTCAGGCATAAATTGCATTATAAACTCTAATTAAAGTTAGCAACAGATCTGAGGAGTATCATTAAAATAACTTTAAAAGAAAGACATCGAGCTGTCAATAGTTCCTCCATGTTACTTCACTTTGGGAGGTATCTCACCTTCAGAAAAAAGAAACAAGTAATAATACAATCTATACTTTCACTGCTCAATAAAAGGCATTTCAGATTAATCTGAAATTCTTTGTAAAGGTCTTTAAATATGATTTGAAGAGATCACAACGTATTATATTAAAATTCTGACTTAACGTTTTTTATAGGTCTTAAAAATAGCATAATTTCAATGGTGGCATGAAAGACCTCTGTAGACTATTATAGCTGGGCCAAAGCTAAATCTCAAGGTTTTCACAATACTCCATTGGTTTATCTGTCACATCTGAATCTGAGTTTCAAAGGTTATGAACAGTTTTAGGGTGCTGTATTTGTGAGTCTGGAGTTCACTTAGGAGTGAATCACACCCTTTCCCCGAGTATGGCGTACACTTATGAGGGAGTCACAACCTTTCCCCGAGTATGGAGTACACTTAGGAGTGAGTCACAGCTTTTCCCCCGAGTATGGCATACACTTATGAGGGAGTCACACCCTTTCCCCATCTTAGTAGCTTTCCTATCTCCAGTAAAGGGCTCAAGTACAGCCCACAACCTCCTGTAGGAATCATGAGATGTTGAGCTAAAGAAGAAATAAATAAATCACATCAAAAGTAATAAATGAACTGAAATGAAGTTTAAAGACAGTATATAGTTCAGCTGTGGAATAACTTACTTATAGCATGCAAGGATAAGGGTTCAAGTACAGCATCATAAAAATTAATATAAAAACATCAAAAAGAGATAACATAGATGAAATGAAGTTCAGGATCCATAATTTAAAAGGATGTTTTATGTTCAAACTAGACATACAGTTTGCTTCTGACTTTACAGCACAAACGAAAATGAACATTGTCCACATGATAAACTTTGGATGTTTCCCAAAATATTGTGGGGGGTGGGGGTGGGGAACATTCTTTAGTGAGTGGCCAAAACAAATTATGTTCTTAGCAGCAATACAGCACTAACGTATTTAAGAATTTATCAGCAAGAATGGCAAGTCTATGATCAAACAGGCATCTGAACCAAATACTAACTGGCGAAGCCTCACTGTTACATAATTCTAATCTCTTTTCAAGTTAATTTCTATTGTCTTGAAACTGTCTTCATTTTAATGTCTACTATGATCTTCGATATCCTGTACTAATTACATACAGCCTAATTAAATTACTAACATGACCTTGTTCTCATACATTTAAGGATTCCTTTTTAACTCATTGTTCTATCTATCCTAAGTCCATATCTCCCTTCTCAGTAAGTTAGGATTTTCGTTGTTCCTAGATGCTGTTTTTTAAAAAAATGTGGTTTTGGTGGAATAATAATTTATGACTTTTTATGAATGTTATTTGAATTTGAAAGGGAAACTTTTAAATGTGCTTCCCAGGATGCTATCATTGGAAGAAAGACAAGCTTGTGCAAAGTTACTTCAAAACTAAAAGTTCAGATAGGGTTTAATTATATAGCTAAGGCTGTAGGACAGAGTACATAGTCCAGAATGATCTTGAATTTGTGAGCTTCCTCTCTCAGCCTCCTGAGTACTGTGATTTCTGCATATGCCATCAAGCCAGGCTAAATTTTATTGTTTAAATTGGAAACAAAACCAGTCATAGTACAACAGGCCTACACTTCTATCTACTGAAGATTATTTAAGCTCAGAAGTTCAAGGCCAGCCAGGACAGCACAGCAATAACTTATATTAAAAAACCAAACCCAAACAAAAGATGCCATAATGAAATAAATAGAAAACTGTGTTTTTTATTTTCTATTAGTATTTTGTATGCGTGTGTGTGTGTGTGTGTGTGCGCGCGCGCGCGCGCGCATATATACAGTGAGGCTGAAGGTAAATACTGCTATCATCTATCATTTTACCCTTGAGTTCTTGGGATGGTCTCACTGAACTTCACTGGCTCTAGTGGCTGTCCAGTGAGCCTAGGGTTCTCCTGTTCAATTCCCAGGCCTGGGCTTCTGGATGTGAAACTCTATTCCTGGCTTTTTACATAGGTGTTGGGGAACCAAATTCAGGTCCTCCTGCCTGCAGAGCAAACACTTTACCCACGGAATCATCCCCTCAGCTGCAGAAAAAGCATGGTTTTAATACAGAAGTTCATTGGTGTATTTTCTTCAACAACAATTCTGTCTTCAAACTAAAGTGGAATAAAGAATCACCTCTACTGGTGTTTTCCTTATGAGTTTAAGAGTAAGAACAAGACTTATACTGAAGATAGCTTCATCTAACAGATAAATTACTTTTGTGTACAGGGTGGAGGTTTTTGTGGACTTATATATACTACTCACAGAAATACTGCCTGGGAAGTATGCAAGGAATATCTATTGAGTAATAAATGACCTCACCAAAAAAAAAAAAAAAAACCCACACTCAAGATAGGATGATTACTTAAAAAAATAATAACAATCTATCTGTCACTTTCCAGAATTACTGCCCAAGACCATGTGCATGCTAAGGTTGTAGAACTCACCATTATCTAGACAGTGTGATTCTCTGGATGGACTAACGGCTAAACAGCGATCACTTCCTCATAGAAGCGGGACAAGCTGTGAGCACTTTTCAGAGAAGGCTTAGATACCAGCATGCTCCAAAACATCTCTTGGACATAACAGTCTCACAAGATCTAAGTCTTGACGGCACTTGAAAACTGGAGACAGTAGTGCCCCAAGTGTAAAGGAGCCTTTCAGAAACAACTCCAGAAAAACAAAAGGTGAATCTGTGCCACACAGCCAACTATTATTTCACAGGCTTTCCAAAATGCCCATGGGATCTTATACTGGTTTCCTCATATTAGTTTTACAGTTCAAAGGAACCCATTAGGAAGGGGCCTGCAGAGAGGACCATTAGCAGATCTCCTTGCTAAATGTTTTCTCATACAATAGAGAGGATTAAAAAATAGTATGGATTTTTCCATGTATATTACCACAATGTATCAACTACTTTGCTAAAACAAGGATAGTTCTATGTTTCAATAGCACACACATGTGCACAGCAGCATACAACATACAAACACAAAATTAAAAAAAAAAACCACTCATTTTCTATTTATTTTGTTTTAGGGTGTTTTTTTGTTTTGTTTAGGGGACACTATAGAGTCCCAAAGAAAAGAGAGTATCAGAGGAGAAAATTAGAGCATTTATATAGCTCAAAATGGACTATAAATGTCACATTACACATGATAATTAGAAAGTTTATTACAAGTTAGATATTAAGAATTATTTTATCTTAATTTTTTATTTTATTGTTATTTTTAGGTGCCTGTTTGCTTTTCTAAGGAGAGAAAGAAAGATTGTGAATCTGGGTGGGAGGGGAGTAGGGAAGGAGTTGGGAGAGAGGAAATTGCAGTCAGAATATACTGTATTAAAAAATCTAATTTTAATAAAAAAATAGAAAAAACAAAGCAAACAAAACAACAACAACATAAAATAAGACAACTTCCTACAATAGTAAAAAGAGCCAGGTGAAATCTAGTTATAATAAAAAACAAAAGTTCAAGGTTAATACAACAAGATGTTTAATAAATCATTTTCAAAGAATAATGTATTCAGTCAAAATCAGAATATATATATTTTGAGTATCTAAAGTATCATTCCTGAATATGTACTAGAAATAAAAATGTGGGCATATCCAGATTGGAAAGAAAAATAAATAGATATTCATCCTACTAACATATGTAAGATAGATATCCCATAAACCTCACGAGAAAAACATTAACACTTAGATTTAAAGCATTAACTTTTATTTTAATTTTCCATACAATCGACTATTAACTTAGTCTTTATGTCTCTTAATATTTCATGCTTTTTACTTGATAATTTATCCTTACATCTTTGGAAAGCAGTACAAGCAACTGTTTTTTATAAAGGCTTTTTTTGGTTTATATGCAAGCTGTTTTTGGTTGTTCTTCATATTACTTGAAAAACATCTTCACTAAATGAACATTGGTATTTTTGGAAAACTTAGAGATTTTCCAACATTTTTTGCCAATAACAAACATGAACCTTAATCAAATAAACATACTATTTCACATAAAAATACAAACACGCATATGTAGTGCAAGAATTTAGAAACTTAACGTTTGATAATCCACAGTGTAAATGAATACTTAACAAATTCTCTGCAGCCCTTGAATTCTGTAGAGTGAGTCAGTCAACTGGGGTTGTCTTCCTATTGTTACAGTGGATGTTTTGCTTATAATTTTGTAGAGTTTTGATGAACTTAACCTTGATACAGTCTCAAAGTACAGAAACCTGCTCCTAGACGGCAACACAAATACTCTGAGGAGCTGAGAGAATTCTACCTTGACTCTCCATCACAGGTACTGACATCTGCATAGATTGTATTGCTGTGGTGGCTTTTTATGTATGTATCTATGCACACATAGATATTGTTTAAATGGAGATAAGAAAAGAATTGTTAAGCTGGTGGCATCTATATTTCAAGGAGATGTTTCTCTCAAGTAACTACTCTTGCAGAGAGGAATGGCTGATGTTTCCCCCGGCAATGATGCCCATGATCCAGTTACATAAATTTATGCAAAAATCCTCACACAGAGGGAAAAATGGCAAAATCTCCAGAAGATGTAGTGATTTTATCCTACTTCTACAAAATAGTTTAGGCATCTTATTCAAGCTTAAAATATGTGAAAATAAACCATAAATGAGTATTCAACAGTGTGTTATGGCTCAGAATATAATCACTGAACCAGCTGAGACGTCTGACAAAAATCATCATCCAGATGCACTTACACAAATAAAAATCAAGGTAAGGGCCATGAGGACTATTAAGGCAGAAAAGCAAAAGTATTGCCTGTAGCCCTTCAGAACCAAACGCCTCTATATGGGGGAGTTTCAGTGAGGAACAACAAATGTCATCAGGTATAACTGCCCTAGAAAAGCAAATACAAAGGAAGAAAACTAAATACTTCTTTTCGAAGAAAAAAGTAAAATTAATCCCTAAGATTTCTAAAAACACAAAAACTAAATTACATAAAAATTCTACTTTGAAGGTGGCATAAGAGTTCACACATGTAACCCCAGCACTTGAAAGGGAGAGGCAGAATAATTGGTTTAACCTCATTCTTGGCTACATGACTGAGTCTAGCCTGGGCTTTGTGAGACCCGAGTTTATATCATGTAAGCCTCTAGATAAAATAAGTACAATTACACCTTAAAAACATGACTTCCACTTTGACACTCAATGCTCTGACTAAAAACGACTGGGAGAATGTAAAAATAGCAAGCCATAATTCAAATTCTAGAAATATAGATTCAGTAAACAATCACTTTTACCGAGAAAACTGGATTAGAAAGTATTAACAAAAAGGGGGTCAAGATTAAAATAGCCATCACATGAGATCGAGAAAAGTGAAAATATGTGAAACCAAGTTTTACCAAGAAAGAAAAAATATGAACTAGAAAATGATGGTATCTCAGTCTTTTAGAGAAAAACTATGAAACTTTAGAAATGAGGCTGAAGGAGTGCCCTCTTAATTAAACCTATGACCCGCCAGTATGATATGCTAAATTACCTTAGAAAATAATAGTTTTTCTTGAATAAGAAGGCAACAAATATCCAGGCCTCTAAATGTGAAGACTGCAATTGGGTTTTGTGATCTTGCTTTATTTATAATGGAGGATGGGGACACCAATAAGGACATGACAGAAAAAAACGTTAAAACACCAAACCTAAAAGCAGCTCATGAAAAGACAATGTAGGGTTCCAGAGATGAAGGCTCCTGGCAGGACGATATGATTTTGTTATAGTCTGACACTTTACGGAAATCACAGCAAATTAATGAAAATAAAAATTGTAGGACACCACGTCTCTCTGGCTATTTGTACTTACATGCGGATGATAATCAGCCTGCATAAAGATAGGGAAGTCCTATAAAACATGGGCTCTGTGAGGCCAGAGAAATTCTAACTTACATGATCCAAGTTATTTTACAGCTTTGACAAACAACTGATAATAAAATTAATCAAGTAATTAATAATCTGAGCTATTTACTCTGCACACATGTGTGTGTAAAGCTATGCATGTGGTAAACAATATACAAAACCATATCATTTAAAGTGCTTTTTTTAATTGTATAGGTACCTAAATTAATAAACACAATCATGTATCCCATAGAGATTGAAATTTGACAAATTTTGGGCATAATTTCGCTGTATTTAAAATAACAATTTGAAAAAGAAAATATGCATGAAACCCAATTTTACACATACAAATATTTGGCAAACATGTAAACAAGGGTAACTATTTCTAAAGCATGATATAGCAACACATTATACACTGAAGTAACTGTAATGCATTCATATTTAGTTCAGATAAACTTGAAATCCTTAGTTGGAATAGCCACTTTCAAACAAACTGAATATTTTTCACTTGCAATTTTTGTATGACTATGCCTAATCTTTTAGAGCTATTTATTTTCTTCAAAGTAGCCTTTGTACAGAATTTGGATCACGTACCCATGCCTCTGTTTGAATGGGCTTGATATTGCTTAGTAGCACCTCTTCATAGTTTCCGTAATCAGTGAATTTAACAACCGCTGTCATACCAGAAGAATGGAGTGCTTCAACTTCTGCTCGGTAAAACTAAGGAAGCAAAAAGAAGTTTAAAATAGGACATCAGTGCTGTCTACAGAGGCAATGTCTACTCTGCAAGTGCATTTTAATATGGTCCATAAAATGACAAAAGGCAACAAAATTCATATTCTCCGCATCCTTCTAAAAGTTAGGTAACTCCAACCAAGAATGTACCAGGAACGAGTTGATTCTTAATTAATATATTTTAGTAATAACTAGTGCACCTCATATGAGTGTCAAGTTAATCCCTGGTGTTTCCTTTTCCTGTCTGGGTGCTACTTAATTTAGCATGCTAGGATGTCCTTATCTCAGGACTTGGCAACCACCCCTCTCTTCCTTCCTCTAGTGTTTTCAGACCCACTATTGTGTTCTGAGTTGTTTTCAGAATGTGTTTCAATTTTGATCTTCTCAAATTATGTCAGTTCACAGCATGTTCAAGATTCACACTGCAGCCTAGGAAAATAACCAAGGCAATGCCTTCTTAGGAACTTACAGTGGAGTCTTTAGCTCCTGTGATTCTGTACAGCAACTGAAAGAGTGTAGAATTCCATTTGTCTGCTTTTTATCTTCAACTCTCCAAATACAGCCTTGACACAGAAGGGAGTTTTTAAAAGCCTTACTTAAGAAACCCAAAACCAAAAAAGCCATATATTTCATTTCTTAAAAAAAATTTACCCGACAGCTTAATAAAGGTTATCCATGCTAAAAACAAACAAAAACTTATCTACAATGTAGAAAGTAGTGAAACAGAGTTGTAATGATGTGCAATTTAAAAAAGCTGAGAACTCAGGAAGAGGTTCCTGCAAGGATGGAATTCATTTAAAGATGAAGAATGTTTAGCCAAGAAAAGGCTATTTCAGGGGGAGTTATGGAGCATAAAGATGACCACAGGAAACTAACAGAAGTTTTAAACTGACTATGATGTGAGGTGACTGCTCAACAAATAACAAAGTAGGATCAGTAACTGGCAAAGGTGAAATAATGAAGGGTCTATGAACAGTTTGTATTTCGTGTAGAGGGAGGAGATGTTAAGTAGAACATTCATGTGGTCTAAGACCAGCATCATACTGATGCAGTACCAATGACGAAGCTGAGACATCTAAGGACTGCAGGCAAGGAAAACAATTTGGAGGTTATTGTTATAACATTCAAGTTCAGAGGGGGAAAATAACTGAGTCAGTTTTATAGTGTAAAGAGAGCTGGAAAACTGCTTCAAATTCTAAGTTCTTCTATGGAAATAAAACAAGGTATTGTGTGAAACTGTGTAAACATTAGAATATACTAGTTGATAGTCTCTAAAACATAATTGTAATAAAATTAAGGCATGATTTCCTAATGGTAGTTATAGCTCATTTCTTTTCTATCTTTGCTTATAACTTAAAAACCTGGAAGTTGTCTATTCCTGACAAAACATTTAAAATATGCCTCTTAAGCTAAGTGGGCTTTAGGAGGTAACTAGTTCCATCTCTTCACAAAACAAATAGTGTTGATTTCTATTACTTAAAAGTATAATCTAGAATCCAAAGATGTCCATCCTAACTGAAAATATACATGCCAATGTAAATCAAAGTGGTCACCTTAAAGGATCCTCTAGTTTTTCTAAGAACACTGTAATAACTCCAAATGTTTTTAATATCAATATAGTTTAGACCATTATTATAAACAAATTCAACACAGGCAACAAATGAATTCAGTACACTGGGTTTTTTCCATTATTCTTTAATACCTATTAAGTATAGGCTATCACAATGACAAATAACTGGAACGTTTTATTGAAAAGAAATGTTGTATTTGATTCTACTAGTACACTGTCTTTTTTTATAGACAATTATGATTAAGATTAAAATTTTATTGAAAAGTGTATCAAGTTCTGGGAGGCATTTTGATATCAGTACACATAGTCAGAACTAACTAACTACATATCCCCAACCTGATGCTTATAGACTACTGAGTTATCACTTGTTTAATACTCAGTACTTGCTGAAGGAACTCGTCTGTCAATTTCAATTATTGGAACACAGGCAGATCTGTTCTCTGCTGCTCCATTTATCTACGGCTGATCATTCATATCCAAAGCTTTTACGTCTTTGGCTATTGACAAGAGTACCACGGAGATATCCTTGCTCCTGAAAGTGGTAGTTTTAGACTTGCCAAGAGTTAGCTGATGAGTGTTGTTGTCATTACTGGAGGCTGATAACTATGTTCAGCAAAGTGACAGAAAATAAAACAGGTATAAAAAATCAGTAGCTTTCCTATATGCAAATGACAAATACACAGAGGAAGAAATCTAGAAACCAGTACCATTCACACTGGCCTCAGAATATGAAATAAAATACCTTGATCCTGGAAGACGGCTCAGTGGCTAAGAGCACTTGTTGCCCTTGATGAAGACCTGGGCTTGGTTCCCAGCACCCGTATAGTAGCTCACAACTGTCTGGAACTCCAATTTAGGGCTCTGAGCCCTTCTTCTGACCTCCGTGGGCACCAGGCATGAACATGCTCACAACCGTCTGTAACTCTAGTTCTAGGGGACTATGATGATGGGGGAATGTCTTTCTGTACGCTGCAAATATGTGTTCTCTGATTGGTTGATAAATAAAGCCGTTTGGCCTATGGCAAGGCAGCTTAGAGGCAGGCAGGAAATTCAAAGAGAGAGACAGGAAGAAGGCAGGGAGAGACGCCATCCTGCCACTCAAGGAGCAACATGTAATGGGACACAGGTAAAGCTGTGGAACATGTGGTGATACACAGATTAATAGTTATGGGCTAATTTAAGATATAAGAGCTAGCTAGCAAAACACTTGAGCCGTGCCCATGCAGTTACAATTAATATAAGCCTCTGTGTGTTTACTTGGGGGATGCGAGTGGGAGAGATTTGTCCTGACAGTCAGCAGGCCGGGACACAGAAATCTTCCAGCTATACTATGACCTCCCTCTTCTGAACTCCATGGGCACCAGGCACACACATGATGCACATACATACATGCAGACAAAACATTCATACACATAAAATAAAATGACTAAATTTTTCTCAAATAAAATATCTTGTAATAAATCTAACCAATGAAGTGAAAGACTTACACGGTGAAAACCTAAGATACTGAAAATAGAAATTAAAGAAGATACCAGAAGATGGAAAGAACTCCTATGCTCATGGATTGGTAGGATTAATACTATGAAAATGGTACCATCGTACCAAAAGCAGTTATCATGCTGCTAAATGGACACAGTATTAAAACGATTTCTAAATTGTTACTCATAGACCCATCTAAGAAGGTCAATTTTAGTAGATGGTGATTGACACAGTGACCCACAACTGGCCAAGGTTCAGAGAGTAAGAGACTGCAGAATGCTTAGCCCTAAAGGGAACACAAATACTGCAACAGCTTCCCACGCTTCAGGGAGCAGAAAAGCCTATGGCAGTGGATGATTACAGGAAAACATTGTCTTCTGGACAGAGCAGGGCAGTGAACGAACTCATAGCAGTCGTGACAGCTTGTACAAAACCTGTGCAAGTTCAGACCACACCAAATCCTAGCAAGGAAAAAATAAGTTAGGCACACAATCCCACTCCAAGCCTTGGAGCTACTGACTCAGTCTGCTAAAGATTAAAATTATATTTAAAAATGGGGCATGGAATTAAACAGAGTTCTCAAGAGATGAAATAAAAATGGCCAAAACCAAACTGGTACAGCCACTGTGGATATCAGTAGCTGGTCCTAAAAACCGGAAAACAGATCTTCCACATGATCCAGCTATATCACGTTTGGAAATAACACCAAAAGACTCTATACCCTACTATAGAGATACCTGCTCATCCATTTTCATTGATGCTCTCTTCACAACAGGAAGAGGAAGCAGCCTAGATGTCTATCAACTGATGGATAATGAAAATGTGTCATATTTACACAATGGAATATTATTCAGCTGTTCAGAAAAACAAAATTATGAAATACACAGGTAAATGGAGAGTGAAAAGGACAAATATGTTTTCTCCCATTTGATTAGCTTTAAATCATCACGTATGCACGGTTCATTTGGAATGCCCAAAGAGGTCAGCAAATTAGTAAAGGGAAGGAGGGAGGTGGAAGAAAGATTAAAAAAAAAAAAAAAAGATAATTGAACAGAAAGAGCTAAATTGGATGGGAACGGGAGGGCAGGGTCAAGGAAGGAACAAGGGGTAAATAATAATAAAGACCTTTAGAAAAAGTCATATATAAACCTGCTAATATACTGCAGAAGCTTCATAACACACAGAGAGGGGAGCGGGGAAGGAGGGAGGGAGGATGGGAGAGATGGAGGGAAAGAATTTAAGCAGTTAGCCTATAACAGGGTGAGAATGCCCTTCTAAGGCATTTACAAGCTAACAAACAAAAAGCACTGTACCAATGACTACCCTCCAGAACTGATGACTGGACCCTACTGCTGAAGACGGTACATACTTCAGTCATAGCACATGGAGATATCAAGCTAGCACTAACCTGAACGCTTCGTTCCCACTGTCTAGCTTTCTTAGTTCTGAAAGGTACTATGCACACTACTAGAGGAGGACAGTAAGCATCCATCTTACCCAGGTATGAATCCTGCCAACAGTAATAATGACTGCCTTGGCAAGACATGCCCAATGGTACAACAGTGGCATGACCATAATGAGCATACCCAACCACTTTCTAATTGGACTGAAGGCCCACTTCACAAGCTGAAACCTATACCTGGAACCATTATTAGAGCCACAGCCTGTGGCTGGAGGGGTCTTAGTCCCTCTGGTAGAACCTGCTACTGTTATTCAGCTAAATGGACATAGTATTAGACAGTCTCCCGACAGACTGAGTTATACCCATCTTCAACTCACATCCGAACAGCTTCTATTTGCGGCAGACAGTGATGAACAGAGACGACAACTGGTCAAGGTGCAGAGAACAAGAGATTGTAGAATGTTTAGTCCCCAATGGGGCATCTATATCACACCCCCACCCCCATGGCTCAAGGACCATGGTGGGAGAGGGGCAGAAACAGTGTTAGACCAGAGGCAGTGGATGACTACAAGGAAAAAAAAATGTTTTCTGGGCACAGCAGGGAAGCTTCACACATCAACTCAGAGCATTTGTGGTTGTGGCTGCATGCACAAGACCTGGACAGGCGGAAGTCAGACTACATCACAGACTTGTGACAAGACAAGCGGAAGTCAGACTACACACATCACAGAGTGGAAAGGGGGAGTACACAGAGTCTCACCCCGAGGTGAGGAACTGCTAGCAGCCGACAGCTGCTGAGATAGAGAGTCAATTTCCTCTAAAAATGCACCCCTGGTAAGTAGACCGTGCTACCGTCAAAGACCCCACAGATAAGACTATATGGGCAGCACAAATTGAACTTGATGAGTACAATAAAATTTTAAATAATAAATTTTAAAAACAGGACACAGAGTTGGGTGGGCAGGGAATGAGGAGTAGATCTGAAAGGAGTTGGGAAAGGTAGCAATATAATCAAAACACTGCTCAAAATTATCAATGAACTAATAAAATTAGAAAACAAGCAGCATTTTGGGTTCTCCTCCCTTTCTGTGCTCACCCGGTCTCTCAGCTCTCACCAGGTTCTTATCACTCTACTTCTGTTTGCCTTTCCCTGTCTTCTCCTCACCCACTTCTTGTTTTCCCTTTTGGGCAACTAATAACCATCCATTTATTTATTACAAGGTGAACAACTAGCTCATATGCCTTTCTCTTTTTTACAGGCTGAATATATATAATCTCTTTAAATGAAAATTCACATAACTTTGTACCACTGAAATGATTTTCCCCCCTTGGAAATCAGTAAAATTTGCAAGACAGTAAACATAATTCAGCAAATGATAAGTGAAATACAGCTGAACTAAGTTTAATCATTTTTAGTACCGTTCTCATATGTAAGCCAAAACAAATTCTAAGCACCCACAAAAAAACGTTAAATATTTTTCTTTTATGAATTACACATCTATAAATCTCTTTAATGGCCCCAAACAGGTATGACTGCAGAATAAAACACACAGATGCTTTCTACAGTGCCCCACCCGAACATTTCATAGTATGTAGCAGCGTGCTTGAAACATCCATACCTTGTTGTCTTCCCAATAAAGTGCAAAACATTCATCTCCAGGTTTCCACATTTTTGCATACTCCACAGGAATAGATGAGTCTATCACCTTCTCAGGCTTAATTGGCCCAGATCTTCTTTTGGGCCCACTATTATAAAACACTTTATCATCATAGGGTACAGCTGTGACAGGTCCTGCTGGCTTAATTGGTCCTATGCGTCTTCCTTTCACCTGCATTTCTGTCTCTCCATTTGGAACACCAACAAAACTATTACTTCGAACAGGATTCTGGTAATCAGTATTTACACTAAAATGTTTTTCAATTTTTAGACCACTAAAAGCTTCATTATTCATTGTCCGTGATTTCCTGTCATAAAAATGATCAGGATTACCTGTTTGGTTTTCTCTTTTCCCACGTTTTTGACTATTATAATCTATGAATTCTTGAGGAACTGGGTTTTCTCTTGCCTCTGCATACAATGGACCTCTTCCGGATCTATTTTGCATAGAGTTATCTCTTTTTTTAAAAGCGCCATCGTTGTGCTGAGAACTTAACGGATACGAAGCGTCTTTAGTTCTGTCATATCTAGAATACGGCCTATCACATTTGATCCTCTCTTCTGACCACACTTCAGAACCAGAAGAACCACCTGGTCTTTCAGAGCCTCTATTTCTAGATAATACGCTGCTTTCTACAGCTGACTTCGAATTGGGGGTGTCTCTTTGAAAACGAGGAGGTTTCTCATTTCTCGGCTGCCTGGTGTCATTTCGAGGAAGATGTCTTAATTGATTGCTATCTTTCACCCCATTCTGTTCAGCATTTGACACTCTGTGCTGTCCTTGATGAAGGGGCTGTGGCTGGGACTTTGGTTCTAAAAGGCAGAAGTACAGCATGCATATTAGGAGGGAGACAGCATCGAGAGTTGCTTATTTGAAATCGTATTATATTGGTTACTATCTTAGCATCTCCTATCTTCAAACCTTGTTACCTTAATTCTTGGCTTCTTCTGAGCTCTAGTTATCTATCAGGAAGTCTTCCTGGTTAGCCCATTAGAAAACTAAAGTAGTGATGTGAATCAAGATAAAAGCAGTTTAGCTGCTGCATATTACGTCAAAAGAGGGTATATACACTTCCTTCTGTGACTTATCTTGGATGAACATGTTGGTTTTTTTCCGTTTGTTTGTTCTCACATAAATCACTGTCGAGATCCAGGACTGTGGATATTTCCTAGGGTCATCCCATTCCCAAAGATGGGCACTAAGGACATTTGGTCTACCTATTTCTAGCACTGCAAGAAAACCACCCTCATTGCTCTCCAGATATAAACACCAGTTTAGTATGTCTCTATGTTTCCAACACTCACTGGGAGCAAAAGAATTGTCAGATAAACTGCTTAGGTCAACAAAAATAAAGGAGATGCTTAAAAATTCTAACTCACAGACTATAAATCGAGACTCAAAAAGGCAAGACAAAAAAGCAAATGAAACTCATCAAAGCAGGTCCACTGGACTTGACATTTAAAGTAAAATGAATTATTTTCTAGTTAAGAGTCTACACACAGGCCAACCACCTATTAATTATGACAAAAAGAAATACCCAAGGCTTCAAATGCTTGCCAACTATATTTAAGAGAAATTTTCCCTAAGAATACCTATCTTATAAACATATTCAAATGTTTTATTTTAACAATTATACTCAATTTAAAAATCTTTCTTAAATTTTTGTGTTTATTATATAGGAGAGGATGTATATTACTGTATATGTGTGTAGAGGGTGGAGAGTGGGAGGTGCCTGCACAGGCCAGATCCCCTGAAACTGGAGTTACAAGCAGGTGTGAGTAACCTGATATGAGTGCTGAGAACTGAGCTCAGGTCCTTTGGAAAGGCAGCAAGCACTCAACCGCTCAGTCACTTCTCCGGCCCATAAGCTGTTTTGGAGACTTTATACTAGCATCATGGTTTTTTTTTCTAGGAATAAAGACTTCGGGAAGAGACAGAGAATGCTGGTGACACAGGAGCATGCCCAAGAGAAAGGCATGCCAGAGAACAAAACAGCAGTGGTCTCTGCTGACGACTCTGGGTGTGCCACCCAAGGGTCTTCACACATTATCATAATGCGGAAACACATGGATGCTTTAGTAACAAACAGGGTAAGGTTCCTCGTAGCATACACCGAGGAAAATTTTGTTTGACTTGCCATCAGCTTGATATGAAAATGTATTTGGGGAATAAGCTTTTAAGCTTGCTATGTTTAGGATTTTGTTTCTTCTTAAACTATTTTAGTCAGGGTCACTGATATCTATGATGGTCAAAAACCATTAGAAAAAAAGCAGGTTATCACGAGAGTAACTAACTTAGTGCGCTGGGTTACAGACAGAGGCTAGAGAAACACATAGAAAGAAGGTCCAACTAGACTTGATGGCCATGAAATGATGAGAACTCAGTTCTGAAAGAAAAACCAAGAAAAGCAAAACTTTCTAGTCACAATTGGGCTTATGCCTTTAGTTCATGAAAATTTGCATTATTAAAAAATACCAAAATCTCTCTTTTAGCTCTAGATCCAGTCTCTTAAAGAACTTTCTGTACTTTCCCATCACTGCTCTTATAAGCACTTGACAATTTGTTTACTCCATCGTGCCCACATATCAGTGTTCTTACATCAAATATATAATTCTGATAATATGTACAAGAAATTCCAAGGTAGCTTATCATTTTTAAAAGAACTTACCTTAAAAAACAGGAATATTTCATGAGAATTAAACCCACTGAGAAAATAAAAATGTCCTTTTAAAAGACTATGGTGTGTATATGTGTATACATATACATACATGTGTGCACACGCACACACATACATTCTGCTTTACTCCAAAACAAAATGAAAAGCAAGAAAAGGAGGTTCTTTAATGTTTTAATATCTTTAAACATCTTTAAACTGAATCAATTTTATAGTAGGCAGTTAAGTAACAAAGTCAAGTAGATAGTAAGTAAACCTAAAACTAAGCTAGCTATTGAATAAACATGATGTACATACTCAATTATTAAATGTAGAGAAAGGGAATTTTAAAGAAAGAGTATCTTGTTCAAAAAGCGGAAGCAGAAGCAAACAACAATGGGGAGGTGCAGTCAGAGTCCAGGTGCTTTCTGACACTCTCACAGAGACTCGGGAATCGACCCTGTGACATACGAAACAGCACCGGACCCTAAATCTACAGCCACTCCAATAATAAATATGCTAAGATACTTTCAAGTACAAGAAAGAGTGAATTCACGAGCTTTTGAAACTTGGCCAAAAGAGAATAATACCAAAGAGTAGCATAAGCAGAAGTTGATGATGCTAATTTTTTTATCCTAATGCTTCCAATTCAAGATTTAAGATTACACAACAGAATACAGGAACAATTAGCAAAATATGATGAATAGTGTTATAATGAAACAAATTATGAATACAATAAAGTTTAAAAAGAAAAAAAAGGCTATCAAAGAGTATTGTTTTGAGTTAAGTGTGAAATAAAATGTTACTATTATACCAGACAGTTCAAAATGTATGGTTATAGCAATTAAAATGGTGATGGCACCATGACATTAAATGCAAGAATCATTCAGAACGAATCTATTGTCAAAAATCAACTACTTCCATCAGTATTGAGGATGCTGAATTAACGGGCATCTTACAATATGAATATTTCTTGGCAAAAAATTCAATCTCGAGCAGCAGTTACATCTTCATTTTATGGTAAGTAAGTATACTCTGCTCTCCAGAATTAATCATTTGTTTTGGAACTCCTACCTGGAGAGTGTTTGAATATTCATTAACATCTGACTCTGTGCACCATAGCCAGCTAGGCAGACAGGCTAACTGTAACTCTTTATCTCTCCCTCCACTCCTCCAATTCCAATCCCCCAGTCTCAGCCCCAGTTTGGTAGGAGACAAGGTTGCAGCCTCCTTCTCCCCTTCCCCATATTCAGTGGATCACACAGATCTTCCCCTCGAAACTTCCCTGTCCTGCCCACTGGTTGCTTTATGTCAGCCTCCAACTCCAACAGCCATTCCCAGAGAACTTTCAGGACACCCAGGCCAGGGGACCAGGAAAGCTAATTTACAGATTTCACCTCTCCCTTCACAACCCCAACACCAATCCCCCAGTCTCAGCCCAGCTCTGTAGCAGAACACCTACTGCAGCCTCCCATTCCTCTGCTCTCATCCCCAAGAGACCACAGAGACCTTCTCCCCCGACCTTCCAAGGTCTTTTCCAGAGACATAAACAAATAACAATAATCAGTTGTACTGAATAATTTGCAGTAAACTCACTCCTATCCGCTCCACCTGGGAGAAGCATGAAAACACAGTCCAAGAACAACTGCATGTTTTAAAGAAACTTAGGTCACAAGAGTCCTGTGCTCTTTGAGTTCTTATAAGCACTAAGAATTTTCCTCACATGATTGCATTCATGGACCGTGTTCCAACACAACTATACATTCAAGAGAGGGCTACTATCCAAAATATATAAAGGACTAAAAAAAACTAGATATCAAGACAACAAATAACCTAATTTTTAAAATGGGGTACAGATCTAAGCAGAACATTTTCAAAAGAGGAAACTCAGATGGCTGAGAAACATTTAAATGTTCAACACCTTGAATCATCATGGGAATGCAAATCAAAATTACTTTGAGATTCCATCTTACACCTGTCAGAATGGCTAAGATCAATAACATAAGTGACAGCTCATGCTGGCTAGGATATAGAATATGGGAAACATTCATCCATTGCTGGTGGGAATGAAAACTATTACAGCCAACTATGGAGATCAATATGGCTGTTCCTCAGGAAGATGGGAATCAATTTACCTCAAGATCCAGCTATGCCACTCTTGGACATATATCCAAAGGATGCTTCATCCTATCCCAGTAACACTTGCTCAAACATATTCATTGCCGACCTATTCATAATAGTCAGAAATTAGAATCAGTCCAGATGACCCTCAGCAGAAGGGTAGATAATGAAAATGTGGTATATTTACACAATGTAGTATTACTCAGCTTTTAAAAAGGTGAAATTGTGAAGTTTGTAGGTAAATAGATGGAACTCGAAAAAGAAACATCCTGAGTGAGGTAACCCAAACCCAGAAAGACAAATATGGTATGCAGTCACTTATATGGAGATATCAGCTGTTAAGCCAATGATAATAAAGCTACAATTTCTGGAATTACAGAGGTTAGTTATAGAGTAAGGAACTAGGGGGACAGACAGATCTCTTTAGAAAGGAAAACAGAATAGATATGGACGGATGCAGGGTGGTTGGAACTGGAGGATCAAGTGGGGAGGGGAAGGGAAGAGTGGTAAAAGGGAGAGATTACAAAGAGAGCTAAAATTACAAGCTATTTGAACGGTAGTATGGAATCTAATACAGTAGAAGCTTCCCAAAATATATACATATGAAGGAGGTCTAAATGAAATCACCAAACAGTGGGGAAGACAGAGTCCCGGCTGGATATCTCCTGTCACCAAATGAAGCATCCATTACTAGAAATGGGTTACATCTAATTGAGTTTGTTGGCCAAAGGGACCCCAAGGGAACCCACAAAAAACCCAGGCTATGCCAAGACTGTATGTTGCTCCCCACAAATAAGACAGCAAGGGATCATTGCTAGACAACACCCACATGACTCATTGAACATGGTGATGGTGAACTGGTGCCTACATAGAGTCTTCACCCCTGAGAACCAGCATCTCTGGTACAGGAAGGTACTATGCAGGCTACCAAAAGAGAAACGTAAACACCAACCCAGCCACAAACCCTTTCATCTACAATGCTGTCCTGCCTGCAAGCTATGCTAGTGCAATGGTAGCACAAAGTTTGTGGGAGTCACCAACCAACATTTGATTTGACTTAAGACCCACTCCACAACACGGCACCCATACCCAACACTGCCTGGGTGACCAAGAACCTGAGACTAGACAGCCCAGGGACCTAATGTAAAGCCAAATAGTACTGTTCTAAAATAAAAAAGAAAGAAAGAGAAGAAGGAGGGGAAGGAGGGAGGGAGGGAGGGAGGGAGGGAGGGAGGGAGGGAGGGAGGGAGGGAGGGAAGTAGCAATACCATGACTCTATCTTAATGATATTCTACTATACTCATAGATCAGTGCTTTGATCAGCCATCAGCCATCATCGGAGAAGCTTCTGATAAAAATAAATACAGAAACCCACACCCAAACATTATGCAGAGGCTGAAATACCTTGGAACATTCAGCCTTAATGTTATGTTATTAATGGTATGTCTCCATCAAATCCCTGCCCTCAGGTTTCAATGTGGACAAGGAAAGGGTGTAAGAGCCACAGGGAATGCAAAACGCCAAAGAAAGGCCCTCTAAATCAACATGACTGAGACACGTATGAACTCAGAGCCTGAGTCAGCATGCATAGGGCCTACATGGATCTTCATCAGTTCTGGTCCTAGCACTGAAAGGAGAAGAGGACACATGCCCCCAGCCCTAAACTCCAAAGAAATCTCCAAATGACAATCACTTGCAGTAAAAATTTAGTTTCTGAGGTAGATCACTGAATCTACTCTGAGAAAAAAGATAAAGAAATAATAGGATAAATGGGTAGAACATTGAATCTACTCTAAAAAGAAAAAGGGGAAGATATAAAAATGACAAAAGGTAGACTACTGAATCTATTATGAAAAGAAAAAAAAAGAGAGAATATGGATATGATAAGATAAAAAGGTCAATTATTGAATCTATTCAATAGAGGAACTACTTGTTTTAAATAGGGTAAGTAATGAAATTTTTTGTCTGAGTTTATCATGTTACTGGACTTGACATTGTTAACATATGTAATGGAGTTTTTTGTCTAAATCTGTCTAATGATAATGGACTAGACATTGTTAATGTAATTCTTGACTGTATATATTGAATATACTTATTGGATATAGTTTTTCTTGTATTAGTTATAAGCTTTTTTAAATTTTAGACAGAAAATGGGAAATGTGGTGATATTATGTCCCCCAAAATATTGTGCACCCTAATAAACTTATATGGGGTCAGAGAACAGAAAAGCCATTAGATATAGAGGCCAGAAAATAGTGGCTCTCACACCTTTAATCCTAGCATTGCAGAGGCAGAGATCCACCTGGATCTCTGTGAGTTCAAGGCCACAATGGAAACAGCCAGGTGTGGTAACAAGAGCCTTTAATCCCAGGAAGTTATAGCAGAAAGGTATATAAGGTGTGAGGACCAGGAACTAGAGCTGGTTAAGCTTTTAGACTTTTGAGCAGCAGTTCAGCTGAGACCCATTTAGATGAGGACACAGAGGCTTCCAGTCTGAAGAAACAGGATCAGCTGAGGAATTGGCAAGGTGAGGTAGCTGTGGCTTGTTCTGCTTCTCTGACCTTCCAGCGTTCACCCCAATACCTGGCACTGGGTTTGTTTTTATTAATAAGACCTGTTAAGATTTGTGCTACAAGTTTTCTTCAAGGGTGTCTCACTGAGGACACAGACTACTCTGAAACGGTAGGTCACGTGCCCAGTATTAAACGGCAAACTGAAAATGAATTCAATAGCATCTTTGGGGTTCCCTTGTCTCATAATGTCACGTCAGGAATCTTCCTTATCTTAAAATTTTTTATCTTTTATTTTTATTTTATTCTATTTATATGTATGCTTTTTTCTTTTCTCTCTGAACTCTACAAGTCCTTTGCATATATATTACAGATTCCAGCTAAGTATTTTTATGGGACTTCTGAGACTGCAATGGAGTGGGTCTCTGTTTCTTGTGCCTTCTCTAGAGATCTCTTCCTTTTGTTTGTTTGTTTTGTGTAACTCCGATGTGTTGGTTTTGTTTTATATTATTTTATATGTAAGGGAGGGTGAAAGGGAGTGGAAACTCTAATCATGACATGTCATGTGAGAAAAAAAGCTATTTCAACAAAAGGAAAAACATTTTTAAAAAACCGGACTATGCACATACTACTTGCACCTATATCTTGAAAGCACAATATTATTATTCTTATTTTACAATGAAGATTCAAAGCAATGAGCCCCAAATAAAAATCTGCCTAGAAACCGTGGAATCCTGAAGTAAACTAAAAATCTTACTCAAGCTAAAGCCCTTGACTTCTCAGTCCGTCAATCTGCATCCCCAGGAAAACAGAAAGAACCAGTGACATACTTACACCTGCATCTGTTCATTCTGGTAAAATGCAGAAAGTGCAAACGCCCTTTATTATCCTTGAAGGCTGAAAAATACATTTGGATACCAGGACTGCTGGATCCTGACTGAAACTTAACAATACTTTACATCCAAGCAGAAAAACTAAAAGCATTATTAAGAACTGGACTAACATTTAAAAGCTTTAAAAATCAGCACTTAGAGATAGCATAGTACGGAGGTTTAATCAGAGGTCAGCTATTCACTAGTTCTTAGACAAGAACTTACACAAGATATTTATAATAAATAAATAAATAAATAAATAACCTTAGACAAGATATTTAACTTTTCTGAGTCTTATCTTAAAATCAGCAAATATAAAAGTAAATAATGTATTTCAAAAACTTATTTAAGGTATGAAAAAATTTAGAATAGTATCTGTCTTTGGTAAGCTCTCAGTAAATACTAGCAATCATTATTATGACATTATAAATATTATTATGTAAATAAGCTTATAAACCCGTGACTTGGATGAGAAGCTTGTATCTGTTTACACATTCTCACCGCCACAAACACCCACCATTACTTAGAAGATCAACTTTAGTTTTCTGCTTGCTTGTTCTTGTAAGTAGGGCAGGAAGCCGGGCGTTGGTGGCGCACGCCTTTAATCCCAGCACTCGGGAGGCAGAGGCAGGCGGATCTCTGTGAGTTCGAGGCCAGCCTGGGCTACCAAGTGAGCTCCAGAAAAGGCGCAAAGCTACACAGAGAAACCCTGTCTCGAAAAACCAAAAAAAAAAAAAAAAAAAGTAGGGCAGGAAGAATGCGTTATTAAAAACTTTACTGCAGTGTTATAAAAGAGAAAATTCAGATGCATTTGAAAATAAGTCATACTCTAATACTATTTTACACTTAAAATACAAACATTCTTTATTTAAAAATCCATATATTCTTCAATTTTTACAAACTGCAAACTCCTAGAATCCTATCACTAGAAAAATGATGTAATTCTTCCTCCACACACACACAGCCACTATTAAAGTCTCAGAGGCTACTTTTTAATATAATGCACAGAATCTCTGTGCACATTTCCATAAACAACAACAAAATGCTTCTGTTCTTCACTTAGGGGCTGCAGTCTACTTTGAAATTAGCAGTATTTTGCAGCATCGGAACATTGCAGTTCCAAGTCGGTGAGCATAGCTACCTCATTCAGCTCAGTGTTGCATGTATTTTTATTTCTTTACTGACGTATTTATTTTTTTATTATAAAAGCTTTGAATAGCCCTCATTTTTGGAATATAATCTACACTTTATTTTTGAAATTAAAATATAATTGCATAAATTTTCCCTTTCCTCCCTCCAACCGCTCCTATGTACCCCCACCCTCACTCAAATTCATGGTCTCTTTCTTTAGTTGTTATTACATACATACATATATACATATATATATGGACTAAGCAGACTGTTTTATGTATTTAGGAATATATTTGGTATCTTTATTTAATGTATCAATTTAGAGATAATGGAATATATAGTATATATATTATGTGTGTATACATAATATGTGTATACACACACACACACACAGACATACTATTTTTTTTTTAAAAAAAAAAGGAGAGTATAGGAAATATTTTTACACCTAACCAAGGTGAAGGTGGAGTCTGTCTGGGTCTTACTCAGAACTGCTTTTTTCCACTGTTTCACAACCATAGAGTGGAGATACTCAGAAAATATTTGCACAAAGAATTACTGAAGACACTGGAAATGAAACAAAGCCCCAAGTTGAAACTACTTGTTTAATGCTTTCACCTCTGCTAAGCAAAGGTAAAAGAGAAAATCCCATCTTCTGTTCTGCCTCCTGAAGGTGAACATTAAAAGCATACTACAGCAGATTTCGCCTCGGTCCAGGTGAGTCCAGGAAAGATGAGCATAAAAACCAGTTTCTAAAGCCCCTCTCTTACATGCATCTCCTGCTTCCTAGTTATATCTCTGACAAATTCACAAGCACTTCAGTTTCTTCATCTAAGAAGTAACCCTTATCACAGAATTAGGAAGATTCAGCTTGAAAATATATAAGGGCATTTAGAATTACGGCGATCATTGGAATTAATCCCAGTCCTATCCCTGAGCAGATGTCTGATGTAAAAAAAAAAAAAACTAGCATAATGGTGCTTAGCTCTTTATTTCTTTCAAATAGTCATGGTAGTTAGTAAACACTGACTACAGATGGTGTCAGCACTGTCCCAGGCACTTTAGGGAAGAACCCCAACCCTCTATCCTGTGACGGTCATTTACAATGAGAAGAGGCGAACAGCACACACCAATGCAGAAAATAATGTAGCTTGAAATTAATAAACACCTCAAAGGAAACAGATATCATCATGATTATGGAAAGACTAACAGAAGCTATGTTCTGTGCTTCAGTTGAGCCCTAAGGAATAAGACGCGCAGCACAGGCAGGGTAGGACACTCCAAGGAGAAGGAAGGAAGCACACAGCCATTTCATGATGCTTGGCCAGAAACAACATCACCTTTACCGCTTCAAACGGAAAAATACTGGGTTCTAATATCCCCAAATTGATACTCACTTACATTAAGTAAAGACACCAATCCAGAAAAAGTGATTACACATAAATTAGCATTTCTTTTAAGGCCTTCATTAATTATTCAAAAATATACAATGTTTTCCTAGGCTCATTAAATTCTATCAAAGGTATGATACACATTAAACTAAGCACTAAGCTTAAGATGAACATATTTATTAAAATTTGAATGTACCAAACTTCCATAAGAAGTAAAACTCCTTATTAGGAAGTTATAAATAAAGCAGATCACTGTTCCTATGAATTAATAAATCATGAACATTCTGAGAAACTACAGATAGCAATTCTACCACAGCCAGGGCCAGGCTCCAAATGTACACCATGCTGGTGCTATTTGCAGGTGTGAAGAAATAGTTCACTTTCGGCTGTAGCTCTAACAACACTCCATTCTGTAGACAAGGAAGCCCAAGAGGCCGATCAAGGACAAGGAGCTGCAATCATACAGCTGTATGGACCAGGCTATCAGGTTCTTCCCCTTGCAGTCAAGCTACTAACTTTAAATCATTAGTAACCATGGGTTAGCTTTAGAATTTTCTCATAAAACTCTGGATTATCATAAAAGTTGTTTTTTGGTTGGTTGGTTGGGTTTTTGCCAGAGATACTTTTTTTTTTTTTAAGTACTATCTGGATAAATGTGCGTTAAATGAGAACACATCTTTGGGGGACCTAAGTTGACTCTTCTCTCTTTACTTCTCTCTAAACATCACATGAATATGAGTATATCACAACTCCACACTAAATACTGAAATAATGAGGAGAACTTAACTGCTATTCTAGCCCCAGTTCCTGCTTCTTCTCCATCAGTTACCAACAGCCACTCTAACACAGTACTTTGTATTCTGGGGAAAAGAGAGGGGCCTTGTCCTAAGGTTTCAGTTCGGGATGTTCGCACACACATCCACACCTGCACAGTATCTGTCCCCTTCCAGGCCTCTTCCCTCTGGCTTCTCTTCAGGTCTCAGCTCAGAACTCATTCTGAAAGTACCATCCTACCAACCCTTGAGGCTAAGCCAGACTCCTCTACAGGCAGCCACAGAACTGCTTGGCTCACTCACTGCCTTTGCAGACTGAAGATCTCTGACTTTTCTTTTGTTTGCTACCCCTCTCTTCTAACAGTGCCGGGCACCCAGTAAGCCCCAAGTTAATATTTGGAATTAATAAACCAAACCACTCTCCAGTATCTTCTAAAGTGAATTACATCATCTGTTCTTCTGAGCCAAGTATTATTTTCCAGGGTCAAGAGCACAATAATTTGAGATTCAATATTCTCCCTAAAATACATATTCTTGAAAATTCCAAACTAAATTACAGCAAGACAAAAACCAAATTCTTGCAATTTAAAGCCAAAACATGCCAATAAAATACAAAGCTATCCTAGGGTCAAGAATGTTGAAGTAGGTTGACAAAATGAAATTTAAAAAGAATGTCCACATATGGTCTGATAACACTGAATCCAGGACCTGTTCAGCAGGTTACTAATGTGTAAGCCAAACCAGGTAGAATAGCTTCTTAACAGTTTTTGCACAGCAAACAAAAATCATAAAGATAATTATTACAGAAGACAGGATTAACTGAGTAGTATATACATGTACATAAGAGCAGAAGCACAATACTCTGTAATAGGCATATATACATTACAACACACACACACACACACACACACACACACACACACGCACACACACAGACAGTCTACATCATTTATACCTCAAAAATCTCAACTAGCTTTTTTCAGTTATGCAAATTAGGATATTTTGCACAAATCTTTAAAGTATTGAGTACATTTTAGGATGATCTTAAGATCCTACTCTAAAAATATACCAGTTGAAACTTGATATGCTTTGTTTCCTCTGTTAAAAGTATCTCTTCTGGGGATGGGCTTTGAGGTTTCAAATGCCCACACCAGTGCCTGTGGTGATATTTTATTTGTGATGAAATGAGGTGATATTTTATTTGTATAAATTGTCCTAGGCTGTGCAAGAAAGTTAAGCAAGAGCCAAATAGCGAGACAACTAGCAAGCAGCATCCCCATGCTTCCTGCTTGGAAGTAACTGTGCATAGGATAACCGTCACTCCAGGAGCCTTCAGGTTCCTGCCATGAGTTCCTCTCATCTGCCTTTCCTCTCAAAAAAAAGAAAAAAAAAAGTATCTTTTCTGCAAATGTATTTCTATGATGCTGACTTAGATTGTAAAGCCTACGGTCAGAAATTATTCCTACCAAAGATGCAAATACAAGTAGTTATTAAATAATCATGTATATTTCATAAATACTTTACAAACGATAAAATCTTTTAAAAGTATTGTATGGGGACGGTGAGAGATGGGTCAGCAGGTAAGAGTGCCGGCTGCTCTTCCAGAAGACTCAGGCCACAGCCGCCTGTAACTGTAGTTCTACAGGATCCAGTGCCCTCCTCTGGGCTTTGCAGGTACACACACACACAGCATTCATGCAAACACATATACCTATACATAAAATAAATCATAAAAAATACTTCAGAGTCCACAGGAAGAAATAATCCACCAACCTAAACCCTTATGTGATGGTTAATTTTGGTTGTCAAATTGTTAGATTAAGAAAAACATAGGGGATTTGTGAGGTACACCTTTAGATGGACCTGTGAGGATATCTTTAGAGGATTAACTTTGGGGGAGATCCACCATGTGTGTGGGCGGCTCCAGGATTAACTTTGGGGGAGACCCACCGTGCGTGTGGGCGGCTCCATCCTAACAGCTGAGGTCTGCACTGCATGCAAAGGGAGAAGGAAAGGATCAGCGAGGCCCCAGCACTCCCCGGGTCTCCCCGTGCCGGGCAGCCCAGATACGAACAAACTGCCCAGCACTGCTGCTCTTGGCGCCGCGCCTTCCCTGTCACAATGCAGTGCCCCTGCAGACCTCTGGGACAAACAGCTCTTCCTCCTAGAAGCTCCTTCTTTCTTTTTCTTTGTTGGTTTGTTTGTTTTTCAACACAGGGTTTCTCTTCTCTGTGTAGTTTTGGTATCTGTCCTAGAGCTCACTCTGTAACCCAGGCTGGCCTCGAACTCACAGAAATCCACCTGGCTCTGCCTCCCGGGTGCTGAGATTAAAGGCGTGCGCCACCACCGCCCACCCAGCTTAGAAGCTGCTTCTTATCAGGCATTTGGTCACAGAAAAGAGAAAAATAACACCACGTACTATAAAACTCCCATGCTGTTCTGGACGACTCTCTTCAAAATACTCATTCCACTGTCTATAAAGCATTTCCTCTATGGTATTCCCTAGCTTCTGTTCTAAATCCACCACTTGACCACTTTTGTGAGAGTGTAATCAATCAGTGGTATGCGGGACTCAGCTTGAACATCTTACAAAAGCTGATTATTAAATTTTCATAAAAATGAATGAGTTAGTTTTTTAAATTGCTCATAGCCCGAAATTAGACATGGTGGGAGTATTTATACCATATTATCAGCAAAATCAAAGTCAGCCCTCCACTGACGCTCTGGGTCTTCCCTGAGAGCCAGCTGTGAACCTTCAGAAGCACACTGCCCTCCCTCACTGTCCTCAGTGCACTCACGCATGTACTCAACCTCCTCTGATGGCTTTCCCACCTCGACGTCTTCTTAAATTCAGCTGCTCGCTTGACCTCACTCTCTGACCTTACAAAATTATGATGTGTTAAAGTTTAACTCAATTGCTCTTTCCTCCCAAAATAAATAGCTGCTCAGAAATGTCAAGTTGGAGAAAGTTATGCATCAGGAAAAAGATAATATCGAAAATCCTAGTTTTTTAGTTCTTATAAGTGAGACATTTTCTCTCTTCAAGCATGCTTATCTGTCACATGGAAATCATAACATCATTTAGTGTTGGCAAGCCTTTAGCACGGTTCCAAGAACACAGCAGTTCTCAGTAAATAGCATCCATCATTTTTTACAGGGAAGAAAACCTAAGAAGAGTAAAAGTGAATGAAAAGCCTGTGTTTTTAGCATTCTGAGAAAATAAATCCATATTTAATAAAAAATATCAAAAAAGTTAATTATATATTACACCACAAAATAAAATGATGTAAATTTAGTGAGACATTTTCATGATTAAGGATTGCTATGGGAAAGCCCAACTCACTGTGGGGGGTGCCACCCCTGTGCAGGTGTTCAACAGGGGTAACCTTCCTCAAGTAACTAATATTGAATTATTTGATATGTAACATCCATAAAGAAAATTTCAAAACTTAAGAATGTATATTTGGACCACTTTGAATTAAGAGCACAGCTAATAGTATGTTAATGAAGCCACAGTCTGGAGAGAACCCCCGGACCTGTACAATCTCTTTTCAAGGTATTTTATAGACTCTTAAAATCTAAGTCCTTTTGGGGCCTGGCTGCTAGTTAATTCTGTAGATGTGTGTAGCTTAGTGCTAGGAAAAATTACTAGTTTAAGAAAATATCTACATAGATAATGCATATAAAATAATTAAGATTTCTAAAATATGCAAGCTGGAAATCACAAGAAACTAGATGTTCTATTGTGTGATAAAATACTGAGAAACAACCTAAGGAGGGAAGCATTCATTTGGCTAACACTTCCAGGTCACAGTCCGTCACTGACTGGAGATGGAGCTCAGTTTTCAAGCACTTGTCAAGTATGCATGAAGCCATGGGTTCAGCTGCCTGCTTTGAAAAAAGGTTTTTAAAGCTCATGCTTGAAAACATTTTCTAAGAAATGATCAGTTACTTCTGATGGAATATTTAAACATAAAATTGAAGAAATGATAGTACACTTGGCTCTGCTAGAGGAATTGCATATGATCTGAAAGTAAATGTATTACAAACCTTTATTAAATTTAACACACACACAAATCTAATACTTAAAGGAGGATGTATTCTCAATAAATTTGAAACAATATACAGAATCTGATACATGTTCACTACTCCTCAAACAAAATGCTTGGGAATATTTGTGTTTTATCACAATGAAATGACTTGGGGGTGGGCTGTAAGTATAAATAAATATCCCAGTGCTTTTAGCATGCCCACATTTTGACTACCATATAAGGTCAGATATGAAATCTTCAACATTACAACCTTATGTCATAACTCAACAAGACGCTTATTTTGTAGTGTCTGGGGTTTCACAATTTTGGTTTAGAATAGTATAACCAACATGACATAAGAAGACCATCCAGAACCAAACTTGCTGTGCTGGCTGCTTTTGTCGGCTTGACACAAACCAACACATATGTGGGAAGAAGCAATCTCAGTTGAGGAAATGTCTCCATCACACTGGCCTGTAGGCAAGTCTGTGAGGCATTTTCTTGACTACTGATTGCAGTGGGAGGGTGCAGCTCACTGTGGGTGCTGCCACCTTTGAGCAGGTATCCTTATCAAAGAAGCAGGGTGAGTGAGCACGCCAGCAAACAGCATTCCTCTATAGTTTTGCTTCAGTTCCTGCTTCCTGGTTCCTATGCTGAGTTCCTGCCCTGATTTCCCTTCCTAATAGACAGTAAACTCTAAAATTAAACAAACCCTTTCTCTCCAAGCTGCTTGGGGTCATGATGTTTATCACAGCACTAGAAACCGAATGGGGACACTTGCTAAGCTAAATACTAACTTTTGGGACTCCTAAAACTAAACAAAATCCTGAGGCAGCTTGAAATGAAATGAACTGAAACAAAACACGGATACTCAGAAAAGCTCCATCATTCAATGATGTATTAGAATTATGCATGTGAGTGTGTGTGTGCATGTACATGTTTGTGTTCGCGTGGTACATGTTATATGTGCATGTGTGTTACTGGTAACTGAACGCAGGGCTTCACACATACTAAGCAAGTAAGAACTACCAAGCTAGTCCTCCTACTCACAGAGATTTTTTTGAAGCTCCAAATCTATACACCAGTGAATTACAACTAGTCTTTATATTGTCAGCTTCTATAAAGACTCAAACAACGAAGCTGTTATGACCTTAAACCAAATCATGGATCCCAACTCTTCAGAAGACATCTATCCATTAAATGTTACGAAGACTATTCTGAAAAGCTTTCTAGATGCTCTTTAGAAAAATATTCAACATTTCCTACCATCCACGAAGATCTAATTTTAATTGTAAGATTTCTGAAAAATACACTACAGGCTTTAACTCCAATTAAAAGGAAACAATGAAACTGTAAAATTATCTGAAAACCAGTTCAGTCACTTATCTCAACTGTTCTTTCCTATAAAAACCCCAGCTCATGTCAGAATTTTGTCACTTAGTGGAAGTAAATTAACAAGAGAAAGAGTAACAGAACAGAATGTTAAAAAAAATACGCAAGGGCAACCACAAATCAAACCCTCCCATCAATCCTGCTGTCTTCACTGTATCCATGAACACAGGGCCAAGAGAACAGAGACAACTTCTGCGAGCATAATGACTTCTGTCTACGAATGCGTTCATTTATGTAAACATGGTGTACATGTGGTATCGTGGATCTCTCCTGTATGGTGTCACCGTCATTAGATCTGGGACAGAAAGCGGCAGCTGATGGACTCAGTGTCTGCTCAGCCAATATTAACAGTGACACAGCACACCAGCAGTGTTTTCACATTAGCCTGGTTAAAGCACTGCCTACCCCATTCAAAGCAACTAGTTGGCCTTATTTTAGCAATAAAATTTTCAAATAAAAGACTAAACATTATTACAGATTACAAATATGCCTGAAAACGTACTGTCATTTATTATACAAAACAAATGAACTAAGGAGCTTAGAAATGCTTATTAAAGAGGATTTAATCATTTACTTAGTGAATGTTCTCATTTACTTAATATAAACTTTAAAATGAACAAAAATAAGGGGACTTAGCAGAACATATCATAATAAGATAATCAGATATGATCTGGCATACTTATAACTACAATAATATTTCATTTCCATATGCCAAATCACAGATGAGTTACATATTCAATTCAACTAAAAAGAAACAGAAAACCAAACTCATGATTTAGGAGTCACCATAAGATGCGATTATGGGAGTCAGGGATTAGAGGCATTCAGAGTGGTCTAGAATGGGCACTGTGAAGGATGCCGGAGGTCAGCCAGGACAGAGGGAAGATGCAGCAGAGATTCACTCCCTTGCTGACCATGTAAAAGTAAAGCCATGTTATGTTGCCTAAGTCCTGTCCTCGTGCACTGTGAAGGCCACTTGTAGGAGTTGACAACAGCCCAGGAATCAGAAGCAAGTCAAAAGCACATCAGTCCTGCACCTACAAAGAACGATTTCACAGTTCACAGCAAGTGAGCCTGTAAGAGGAACTTGACACGGGGTTAGCTGACCACCACACCACCACCCGAAACCTTAGCTAGAGCCTGGGTAGTAATGGAAAACTAAGGTGTCAGCCTTATACATCAGCAAACACTGCTCTCTGCTCTCCTGTTATCCTCACAAACTGTCTATGTCAAACAGAGACTTTTCAAACAGTCCAATGTATTTTCTATATATGTGTAATCCATAAATTAGATATATGTATGTATGTATATATAAAATCTAGTGATAAACACTGGTTTTCATGGAATACAGACACTTAAATTTTCATTTGGTTGAATTAAGAAATAAATCTGAAAGAAAAACCAATTTTAATCTTTTTAAAAGAGTATTTGAAACATTTACCGTATTCTACACTTGTAAAGATACATATCTAACATACTTATTTCTCCTTCCAGTATTTACATTACTCATTTCAGTACATCATGTGAAGAAATACTGCATTGTGAAAGCATACTCTCTCAGTAACATTTTCATAGAATATGTACACATGGAGAAAAAGAAACAGACCAATTTCACAAATGATGGACATGATACAAGGTTATGCCACAGCAAGTTTTCCAACACCACCATCTGTTTACACATCTAACTCTGCTGTCTATTAGAGCTGTGGGTGGAGTAGTCTGGTAGTATTATTCAACATACAATTAGGAGCAAAGTAAGCTGGCGTTTGTTTTCAGAAAGTAACAAAACTTTCTCCTATGTTTTTGTCAAACAAAATTCACTATAAAAACTCTAAACAACCATTCAGAATAGGAATCATTTCGTACAACTCCAAATGAGGTTAGTCTTTTAAAAAGAAATGGATACGTTTTTAAATCTATTTTACGTTAGCCTACCTTCTACATTCAAAGTTCCCATTTTAGATTCCAAGAAATCAAATAATGTGCTTGGTGCTGATGGCCTTGCGTTTCCTAGGTCCTCTTCGTCTTCAGATCGTGCACGACCCCTGCCTTTCCCTCTACCTTAAGGTTTAAAAGCACATACATACACATCAGCAAACTCATAAATAGGATTGGACATGCATTTCTTCCCACCATCTTTAGTGAATTCTATTTCTTGTCCAATAAAAATGCTTTAAATAAGGCTACTAGGAGGCAATTTTATTCCTCAACATGATCTATCCACAATTTGTCAAATGAACATGGGTCTTAGATTTGAAATAAATATGTATCACTTTTTAATTTAAAAAGATTTTAACTTAAAATGTATTTTCTTTCTAAAAAAAAATAATGTTGAGTTACTCAAGTTTAGCATAATTATAGCTGTGCATAATAAAACTGTAAACACTGCTATAACTTAAAGGTATCTCACACATTCACATAACATTTAGAGTACCACTCTACATACTTAAATGCACAATCAGGTTATTTACTCATATGTATAAGGCTATTTCTCAATCTGTTTCTCAAATGATACCACTTTTAGCCATGTAATGATTAAAGAGTAAAACCAAGTTAAATGTCCTGTTTGGTTAATTTTGGGAAGTTTAGAGAATGGTTAAGTTTTTATAAAAATGGCACAGCTCTAGAAATAACTACAAGAACAAGTTAGTGTATATCACAGTCTCTGTCTCTCACTTGTAACAACTCTACTAGAAAGGCACTATTAGAAAGTTTATTAGAGATAAGAGACACTCATGGGAAGCAGCCTGCAACTACCTCTATGGCTCCAGCTTCATACATCTAAGAACCATGATGTTACCTGACATTCCAGCCCTCACAGCATAAAGCTCAGCCTTGGCCCATCACATATCTTGCTGGCACATGAACTATACCTCTAGGAGGTGGACCCACAACAGGCTTCTGCTTATTGCTGTTCAGAAGTACATTCAATGCTGCTTCTAGGTTGTTGGCATTATCCATAAGTGCTTGCCTCGACGCTTCCTTACTGAAGCCCATTTCTGTTATATGCTTCAGAGCTTTCTCATCAACCTGGAAGGAAAGAAGAGAAAGAAAGTTACAGTAATGACCGCACATAAAGTCAGGTATCCATTCTAACTACTTACTGTCTGTTAACTCAAAATTTCATTCACAGCTGTCGGAATATGGTCAAAGAATGATGCATGGTGAGAGAAGCCTTGGGGAACTGTGAGAGAGGCTCCAGGAAAAAGGCAGAGGGCCTTTGACCTCAGGTACATTTTGTGACCGCGGGCCTCCTGTGTTAAACACTCACCGTCAATTCATAAGACATGTTTACTCTTGTTGGATATCGGAACATAGCTACAGAACTCAATCTGGAGAAAGGATATGCTGAGTGCTGTCCTCAGTGTACCCACATCTGGATACGGCCTTCTGCCTTGCTCTCCTGCTTTCTCAGATGGCAATGTGTTTAAACTGGTCTGTCGTGAGAAAGTTTTGGGAAAGGGCTGTTCGATCAATATTTAGTATGTGCTTACTGGATTTATTTCCATGTTTTTTCTGATCAGGTTTTTCTGGACTCAAACAACCTTCCTTGGATCATTGCTTTCTTTGTTACATTCGTGTATAAAAGCCCACTGAAAGTGAAGCAAAACCATCTACAGCATTAGACACTAGTCCACCCTATTCTTTCAGGTCCTTAGATCTCAGGTCCAAGATCTACACAAGCCAGCAAAAGTCAACAATAACTACAGGAACACAACATTCCAACTTACTGTTTCAACACTAATAATCAAGGAAGAATCTGTATTATAGCAAAGTTCCATTGAAAATTTAAAAAAAAATTAAAATAAATAAATAAAAAAGAAAGCTTATATTATCTATATTAGAGTAAGCTCTTAGGAAAATAATATGGTGTGGAAAAAGTGACCTCATAAATTTTCATGATTTAAAAAAAAGTAATGATTATAGCTCCCCATCCACAACAAGAAATGTAATTTACACAGCAAAGATGCAAAGAAAAAACATTCAAAGAAAGATTGGCGGTATTCAAAGCGCAGCACATTGGCCTCAGTGCCGACTTGTGCTCACCAGTTCTCTGTAGACCCCTTCATGTTTGCTCTCTGACTTGGACGGCTTTTCCTTCTGTATAACCTCCCTGTTTCGGTGGCTGACAGCCCCCATATTGAGATGACTTCTGACACCACCTCCACCTCCTCCAAATGTCTTGGTCTTTAGATGAGAGAAAAATAAAACAGACAAAAGTAAATAGTCAAAATAAATAGTAAATAGTAAAATAGTCATACAAACCAAGATGTTACTTAAAAATCTGGAAAAATTAATGATTTAAACGCTTAGTTATTTTTCACAAGTAAAAATAAAATAACAAATATTTATAAACAGCATAGAGAATAAATATCTACAAGCCATAATATTTTCTTTCTATAAGCCCAGGCAGGGCAATTTTTAAAAAATGACAAGATTTTAGTTAAGTCACCAAAACAAACCTCTATGTTCATCAATATAGACTGAAATGAGATGACAGAAACATCATAAAGATTAGTCGTCCACATTACTCTAGTAAAATATTTGAATATGTCTTGGATCCAGGCATCTACAAGTCAAGGGTATTCTGAATAAAGTACAAAACTGACCAATAATTTAAAGTATCTCACATTCTGATGGTATCATTATATAAACTTAGAAAGTAAATATACCATGAACACCAGAGTAAAATCTGTTTATTAATTCGTTATTTATAATCATCCTATGTCGTTCCTTACAAACTACATATAAAAGCCTGAGTCTATATATTCATTATTTTGCTGACTTACTTGGATAAATTTGAAACTTGATTTAATGTCATTTTTGTCTTTTCAAATAATTATGAAAAAAGACCATAAAGATCATTGACAGAAAAGATACAAGATCATGGTTGAAAAGCATGGCACAGCTGATAACTAATCATCATCAAAAGAAAAATCTTATATAATATTTTTTCTGGCTGATACATTTGATAAAAATAAAAGTTAAAACTTGATTTATTAAAGATAATTGTTTAAAGTTTATTTTAAGTAATGTATAGTAAGAAGGCATCTTAATTTACTTAACATGGGAAATTATCTTGAACCAGATAAAGATATTAAGTAGAATCTGAAAAATGAGAAATTCATGCTAGACACACATTAATGGACATTTTTTATCTTTTTTATTATTAAGAAATTTTTTATTCATTTCGCATACCAACCACAGATCTCCACCTTATCCCTCCTCCCCACTAGCCCTCCCCCCAGCCCACACCCCATCCCCTCCTCCGAAAAGGCAAGTCCTTCCTTGGCAAAGCCTGGCACATTCAGCTGAGGAAGATCCAAGCCCCTCCCCCGCATCAAGGCTGTGCAAGGTGTTCCACCATAGGTAATGGGCTCCAAAACGCCAGTTTCATACTCCAGAGATAGATCCTATTCCCACTGTCAGGGGCCACTCACAGACAAGCTACACAACTGTCTTGTCCATGCAGAGGGCCCAGTCCAGTTCCATGCAGGATCCACAGCTGAATGGTCAATGTTTTTAGTATTTCTTGAATCCGCTATTTAAATTTGATAAAACTCAAAGGTTAAACAGTATCTTCAAGAATGAAAGACACATCACTCGACATTAGTATTTAATTTTGGGTTTCTGGAATTTCAGCAAAAAATAAAAGTCTTCACTGTCATTACTTGTTTAACTGATTAAAAATGTGACTTATATAAATACAACATGACACTCATTACATGGGAACACTAGCACAGCCAAACACAGCTTTTGAACTAGCCTTTCACTGTATATCAAGGTTTTTGTCCTTAAAAGAGAAACGAGAAAACCAATCTTGGGAGGATTCAAGGACAACATCAATAGGACAGCATTACTTCAGTAACTGTCACAGGGCAAGTCCTCTAATGCAGAATAAATCACTATTTTGGTAGAACACAGTTACCTAAAAAGTCTGGAGCCTGACCTGTTCAAATTAAGATTTATATTCCACAACTCCAAACCTGGTTTTTTAGGAGGTAAGGAGGGGGCAATGAAATAATCCCAGCCTCCAGATTTATTTTATTTACATTTTGTGAATTTAAAAACAGGAGAATAGCATTTTCACAGTTGTTTGTGGTTGATACATTGTGTATCCTAATAAACTTATCTGGGGTTAGAGAACAGAACAGCCACTAGATTAGACATTGAGGCCAGAAAACAATGGCACACATGCCTTTAATCCTAGCCTTCTGGAGGCAGAGATCCATCCAGATCTTGGTGAGTTCAAGGTCACACTGAAAACAACCAGGCTTGGTGATACATATCTTTAATCCCAGGAAGTGATGGCAGGAAGCAAAAAGGTATATAAGGCGTGAAAACCAGGAACTAGAGGCTTTAAGCTTTTAGGCTTTCTAGCAGCAGTTCAGCTGAGATCCATTCAGATGAAGACTCAGAGGCTTCCAGTTTGAGGAAACAAGATCAGCTGAGAAATTATCAAGGTAAGATTGGATGTGGCTTATTCTGCTTCTCTGATCTTTCAGTATTCACCCCAATACCTGGCTCCATGTTTGTTTTTATTAGTAAGACCTTTTAAGATTCGTGTTACAATTGTTTCAAATATTTAAGAGAGCTGCAACTCACAAACCAATAATGAGAAACAGTGCAACTTCATGGTGCGTGGACTAGGCATTCCTAAGGCCATCACAACTGCCTATCAATCTTACTGTATTTCCAAGCCCACACACTTCTTATTCTTTCAGACCCAACTTTACAATCTCATATTCTAATTCTCAAACCACTGCTTTCCCACTGTCACTGCTGACTCTGCTTATCTTACTTTTAAAAACTGCAATTACAACTAAAGAGCATGTGCAGATGTTCACCACCAGATGAATGTAGAGGGAGTCAATAACTTCAATGCTACAGCATCAACAGTTATTCTTTCAACTGCCCTGCTCACTCCCCTACCCTGAACTTTTTTATTTCTCTCTATATTACTAATCACAGTCTGGAGGGATCTACTTCTATTCACCCATCCTCCAAAACTAAAGGCCCACCAAGTGTGTCACCTTTTCTCTTCTCTATAAACACCCACTCCTTTGGTGATCTGACTTAGCCCCATACCATCCAACCACACAGAACTCTCAACTGCAGGATATCTATGCCAAAGCAGTTTTCATCTATACTCCTCTGACGTATTCAACATTCCAGCAACATATCTAACATGCATCTCAATAATCACATGTTCAAAATGGACAACTAGAGTAGTCTCTTGTGTCTCATCCACTCCAATCTTTTGGATTTCAAGGTATCCTGACAAGATCTCAGAGTAAAATTTTTAGTCATTCTTGACATCTCCTCTGCTACATAATGTCCTTTATCTCTCAGAAGCCCTCTCTAATTTCAAATTTTCTGAAAGCAACAGTTTGGTTCCACCTATGGAGCTGCTATCTGTATCACTTCTTTTTCTGAATCAATTTGACAATCTCCCATTTTGTCCACAATCCCAATCTTCCCTCTCTACAAGCAGTTTCAATGAAGCAGACAGAAGTAGTCCTTTCAAATACCCATTGGCTGATGTTATTGCTGTGAGCAAAACATGCAAAAGCTTGTCATTTCTAAGCAGTAAGTCAGTTTGTCTTTCAACAGTTTGTAGGTCCTGCAATTGACCTCCATTATCTCTCCTTATGTTCCTCTACCTCGGTTCCTGCTTCATCCAAGGACCGCCTTGCTGTTTCTTTTACATCTGCTCCTGTTTATAGCCTTTTCTGTAGCTTTCTCTTTCATGGATCATTCTTCCTTAGCTATAACACATAGCTAATTCTCTCACCTCCTTCAAATCATTGATCAAATTCCATTATCCAGAGGCCTAATAAGGCCTAATTAAAAATTGCTGTGTGAAATTTATTTGTACATCTTGTTATTTACAATATAGATCATCCATTATGCTACAGAGCTATAGATATACATATAATACATATACACACACAGAGATATAGGTATATATACAATGCTATAGAGCAATTTACTCTATAAATTGCTATCGGGTAACACTGGACAAGGCCCAAGTTAACTTAGCCTTCAACAATCTTTATACACACATTGAGGAGTTTTGAAATGTTTCAGACCTTGAAAGCTGTGATTCTTTACACATGTGAAGAAAGCATGTGATCAATTACAATATAAAAACTGAAGTACATTATAATGCTAATAGACTCCAATATACAGACATTTGTAACTATAGCAAACAAAACCTTAGGAGGAAAGCTTGAAATACATGTAAACCAATGGAACAGGTTATCCCAAATATTGTCTTCTAAGTTTTAAAATCTAAAGCATCATTTAATATTTTAGAGGCAAATTAATATATTTCATATAAATGATACAAAATCCACTTAATGCTCATAAGTGCCTTCAGATGAAGAGCACACTGAAGAATCCCAACACTAGTGATTACCATCACAAAGTGTCATATTTGTGCATTATGTAGGGGCAATTATAGAGGTTTTAGGATGACCTATTATAAACCCTAAAACATTCATGGCAGTTCACTATCGCTCCTAAATTTCACAGATGAAGCAAATTAGGCACAAAAGGTTCAACATTTAATTCAGGACTGTTAGCAGGACATGCTCTGGGCTGGCTGATTCCAGAGGCTTTGTGTTCAACCCTACTGCAAACTGGAGATAGGAAGAAAGAGGAAGGACATCAGTAAGCTTTGTGGTGGAGGTTTGAAATTAAATAGAAAAGTGATTATTCACAAACCTTCGCTGTGTTCTTAATGCAGGGAACTATTTCAATTTTAATTAATAAAAAAATTTAACCAACAAATACAAAAGTTCACATCAAAATCTGAAAAATCAATCAACAGAGAAAAAGATATAGTTCAAGAAAGGAAGAAATTCAAAACAAATAACTTAGCTAACTATGGTGTAAGAGGGTATATAAATGTGCATGAGTACGTTACAAAAACACATACAGTCCTAAGATTAACATTTGCTATAACTAATTAACATAAGAATATGCTAACAAGACACATTTCTGATATACTAGTTGATCCTGGTTCATAATTCATTCCTCCCAAGTTTTACTTTTCACAGCAGGTTATTATAGAGGGAGAATATTTTGAGAAAGTGATAACTAGTACAACTAAAAACAAAAAAACCCTCTGATATAAGAGAAAAATGTGTTTAGTTATTTCATTAAGAAAGAAAAGGGGCACAAGGATGGATGACTTGCTAATAGGAATATTTACTAGAATTGCCAAGACCTGGAAAAGAACATACAAATCCAACAGGCAGCCTTAAATCCCCGAGGACGGCATTCTACTCCTACAGTACGTAAGGAGAGCAAGGTGAGGACAGCTGGGCATCAGTCACGACAAAAGCAATAGTGACCACGAGCAGCTGATGGGAAACCTGTGAAAAGGCCCTTACTTCTTTGCTCTTCGCAACCTCTGCAATTGCAGCAGTCCTTTGCTTTTCAAACTCATCATTATCATTCGCAGGTTTGACAGGCAGTGAAACTTGCAATGTCTTTCTTCGATCCAGTTCTCTGCTGTCCACTTGGATATTAGACGCACACTTCTGGAAAAACAAATTCATATCATCCAGGAATTCCAAAAGAAATTATACTTCTTTATAGAAAGCACTAGTTCTTCAAAAGAAACGTTTACATTTCTTTCCATTGGTAAGAGCAAAAATACCACTCCATCCAACAGATTAAAAAAAAAAAGTAAGAAGCTGATTACACCATAACCTTTAAATAAATATAAGTTAAAGGGGGTGTGTGTGTGTGTGTGTGTGTGTGTGTGTGTGTGTGTGTGTATGTGTGTGTGTGTGTACATACATCACCTGAATGAGGCCACATATTTACAAGTTTCATTTTAAGGTAGTAACTTTAAAATAGCTGTAGATTTCAAGCTGTCTACATTAACTAAAATCATGTAAATCTGGTTTTGTAACTAAGAGTTCAGTTTCCACATTACACCACAATATCTATGCATTAACAAGTACACTTGTTAACACGTAACAAAATGTGTCTGAACATGTAAGTCAAAGAGCAAAAACATGCTCTCTGAGCCAAGTAAGATACAGGTTTCATGTGTTGGGTTTTTTAACTTTTGATTTTCAATCTCATAATTTACCAATGGTGTCTCTGTCAGAAAACAATCTCTGAATTCTCATCTCCACCCCAGTACAAGTCCTCTGAAGTGGCCCAGGTTTTTGTTTGTTTGGGTTTTTTGCAGCTCATTAACTTAACTAGAAGGGGAGAAGAGGAAATTTTCTCAAACGTGTTACACAACTACAGTATGCTTCCTCCCAGATAACCCGCTATTTTATTCCTATCACCACAGAGCCAGCATTATCATTTTAACCTGCCTACTATCCTGCAATGTGCTGCACGAGAACCATTCAGCATGCATAAAAACAGATACTACCACTGAAACGAAACCTTTGTTCGACTTCCTAGCCCTATTAAACTAACACACATTTCAAATTCTAGATAACAATTAAATCAGTAAGTAGCTCTAGGAAAAAAAAGTCATTTTTAATATCTTAATTTAAGAAAGAAATTTTACAAATGTTTGAGGAAAAAGTAAATTTATACAGATGTCAATTATTATTTTCAAATATAAATTACTATAATATTTTCATTCTTGTCTCTTTTATTACAGGCAGAATGTTACTAACATGGACCACAACACTGAACTTCCTATCTACTTTTATCTTTTTTTTGGGGGGGGGGGCATCTCTTTTACATAATTAAAAATGCGTATGTTGCAGGAATTACTCTAATTTAATTCTGATTATAGCTCACAAAAATCATTGTGAAGATGTCAGTCAACTGATTCTATCCCATATCTTCATATCAACTAGATATCTTTTAATACCAAAATTTCAAACAAAATTCAAATAAAACAAAATACAAAATAAAATGTTGGTTTCAAACTTACTACTTTTGTGTCTCCAATTCACCTTCACATTCTCTAAGAAAAGTACAGAGCAAATACAGTTAAAAACTTCCCCAGTGTCAAAAAAAAGCCAAAGCCAACAGACACAGGGATTCCTCTCAGCCTCATCAGGGGTGAAGCAAGAGAAGGTGCAGGAGACTGCTGGGAACACAACTCCAGGTTGTGTACAGAAAGGGAGACACAAGACACAGGCCAACTCAAGACCTTCCTCAAAGTTCCTTTGCAGTAGGAAAGGTGTGGTGGCCCCCATGGGATCATATGCCTGAATGCTTGGTCCCCAACTGGTGGAACTGTTGGGGAAGGATTAGGAGGTGTGGCCTTATTGGAGGAAGTGTGTCACTAGGGGTGGGCTTTGAGGTTTCTAAAGTCCAGGCCATTCCCAGGTAACTTTCTCTGCCTCATGCTAGTGGATCAAAATGTAAGCTGTAGCTACTGCCCCAGCACCATGCTAGTCTGCCTGCTACCATGCCTCCCACCATGATAGTCATGGATTCACCCTCTGAAACCGTAAGCCCCAATTAAATTCTTTCTTCTAAAAGTTGCCTTCGTCAGTGTTTTTGTTATAGCAATAGAAAACTGAGAAAGGGTTAAAAATTAAGGACTAGACATTGAATTATTTAGCTTCTATAGAAGAATCCGGCTTCCACAGTTGAAAACATCAGCTAGAAATGAAATTGTTTCTGACTGAGATGAGGAATTAGTTGGAGGCTGAAGAAAAGAATTCTGGGGAAAGTTTTGGCATTTTTTTTTAATCTCTTTACTTTTGAAATTCTCATTTAAAACTTGTTTTCCATTAACCTATTTTTGTTAGCTGTAATTTGTTCTTCATACATAACTCTTAATTGCTTCAATCTTTGGGGTAGCAGCAAAATTATTAAATTCCTTGTCCTTCATATTTCCATGGAATGCCACAGCGTCTGAGTAAATAGTTTGGCACAAAACCACACACAGCTTAAGCATAATGAAGAACAGTCTTTGCTGACTGAGTCCACCTACCAAGAAGAAAGTCCTTACCTGTCCAAAAGGCAAAAAAGGAGGTGGGCCACCTTCAGTTCCAATATTGCTTCTATTATGTTTTGATAAGCTCTGTTTAAATACATAATCAGTCATAAAACATAAATCACACACATAAACACACTAGCCACATGCAAATGCACCAGAGATGCACTGCTTTTTAGAATCTTAAGACATAGCAGCCTTCTTTAAAGTATTTCAAACTACAAAATATGAAATTCTATAGTCTTTATTTCAGTAACCTGGCAAAGATTTGTTCCTCATCTCTCCTGACCAAACTACATTCAAGTTTAATTTTTAGAAATATTTTTCAAGCTGTGTCCTTTGGAGAAAAGAGAGCTCCTCAAAAATATAGTCAATTCATAGAAAATAAACTCTGTCAAGAACAATTTTACTTTGAAGCATATAACCAATAGATTAATAATGTCTTAAATTTTCCTACAAAAATGAAATTTTTAGATAATACTTACTAAATAAAAAATCATTACTGATAAATGTGCTTTCTAGTACTTTAAACATCATATTACTATAGTTCATAACAGGGAAAGTCACTCCGTTATATTTTGTCAAATTATCTTGCATCAATTCATACTTTGAAGAAAGAGTCAACCAACTGGCTTCTTAAAAAGTTTTGGTATACTTTGTGTGTGTGTGTTTGTGCAGACACACACAAGCACAAGCACATGGAGGTCAGAGGACGACCTGCATGAGTCAATTCTCCCTTTTCCCCATGTGGATCCCAGGAATCACACTCAAGTCACAAGGCTTGAAGGCAAACCCCTGTATTGTGAAAATGGGCAGAAAACTGTCCCCTACCAAAAGCACTTTCTCATATTGTGAAGTCCTTCCACAGGGCCAGAGGAAACTAAACAGGATTCCTTTCAGTCACCCTTCCCATTGAAGTAGTATTAACATGCATCCATTAAGCACTCATTAAATATATCTTCTAAACTTTAAATTTGTTGTGCATTTTTAAAACTTACCATTACAGACATTGTGATGAAAATACAATGTAAAAGAATCACAAAAGTATTTTTAAACCCATTTTATTCATTTTTAACATATTCTAGAGTTCCTGAATTATGTAAACACTCTTACACAGTTCATGTAAATTACAGATTGAGAAATAAGGCTAATGGCAACCATAACATCAGCTTAATGAGCAAAGCATAATAAAAATGGGACAGGGATGCCATATTTCTTCACCATCTACATGGAAGTTATTAATCTCTTTAATTTAAAAAGAAAATAAGCATGGCACATACATATGATTATCTAGGGGCCCTTTTCTCAGTTTAAATTTAGTTACAAGGAAAGGATTATACAAACAGCTATAAATCAATTCAATTTATACTAAAACTTCCTTTAAAAGCTAACATAAATTAACAGCTCTTGTTAACATGAAAAATTAAAAACATCTTAGAGGACTTCTATTTCTTACACTGGTGATGGTACAAAGGGCCAGACCTAATCTCCCTGTACACACAGTGAGCGACCTGGCCAATATATAAAGACAGCTAGACTAAACCAGCACAGCATGCAGCATCAAACTCTATTCCTAAGAGAAGAAGGGAGCCATGGCTTCTGCTTGGATAGACAATAAAGAAAGCACAGCATGGAGAGCTCGGTCAGGAACAACAATCTCATAAGAAGAGACTCAGCACCTCTCAGCCTTGGAGAAATGCACATGGAAACCAAGAGGCTCCCACATACATAGAATAGTTACTATGAGAAATAACCAGTGTAGAAGTCAGAAGCTTATTAAAAGAAGAAAAAGAAAATTACCATAGAATCCAGCAATTCAACAAGTATGCATACAAAAGAAGTGGGAGTAGCTTTTATTTGTGTGCCCATATTCATAGCATCACTGTTTATAGTGAGCAAAAGCTAGGAACAGCATTAATGCCCACTGACAGATGAATAAACAAAATGTGGTAGAAACAGTGGAATACTATTGAGCCTATAAAAGGAGAGAAGTTCTGACATCCATTACTTATACAGAATAAGGCAGACAAAAAGGAACAAATACTATAGTATTACATGTCCAAAGAGACATTAAAATAGTCAAGTTCATAGAGACAGAAAGTAGAATAGTGTCTGCCATGGGGAAGAGTGGATGAGTGCATGTCTGTGCAGCTATGTGTTGGAAATGAGTAAGTTCCCACCTGATTTAATGGTTTTAAGTGAAATGATTCCAAATGATGTTGGAAAATTACATAAGCATTGATCTGACTTCAAATATCCTTCTCTTAACTGACTAGTTTCAAACCTGCAAAGATACTGTAATAAGAATATTTAAAGCATGAAAAAAAAGTAAGAGGTACTGAAAATTTTCACTTGCTTTTGGTGAAGAATGTGGTTAAATAATAGCAGATAGTTTCTCTAAGATCATCATGTTCTTTCTATCTTCATAAACTCTGACACAAAAGACTAATGCTACCACTCATTATGGGACAAGTTCCTCCAGAGAACAGTCAGAAACCCTGGCGTTCCGCAGTCTCAGCCGTTCTTACTGCATACTTACCCTCTGTAACTCCCATTTGTCAATCAGATGCTCCACTTCACCCCCAAGGACTGTGGTGTTGGAGTCACTCAAGAGCAGGAAACCATTCTTTATGTCCACAATGCCTGAGAGCCTCACTTTGGTGCCAGGGGGTGTGTTCAGACTGATGCAAGAGAAAACCAAAGGGAGGCAGGAGTTAGAGCCGCGCAGACGCTCCTCCACACACTTGAAAAGGGTCTTAAGACTTCATCCAAATGCACTAACACCTAACTAGTTTTCAGCGGACTAGCTATAAAGTACAAATGAATCATGATAAATGAAGACCCAGTATAAAACAAAATGAACCTCAGTTTCCACAAGTTAAAACAAATGTGGACAAGAACAATCACACACCACAAAGCTGGGGTAAAGAAAAGGGAAAGTATTTTTCTTTTCTTTGTAAGATTTATTTTTATTTTGTGTCTGGGTGTTTTGCCTGCATGTATGCAGTTAGGTCCCCTGGAACTGGAGTTACAGATGGCTGTGAGCCACCATGTGAGTGCTGGGAATTGAATCAGAAACTGAACTGGAGAAACATCCGGTACTTTTAAGCACTGAGACATCTCTCCAGCCAGGAAAGCGCTTCTCAACTCTACCACATATGAACACAATAATTCCCTTTCTTTTTTATAACTTTTGCTATACATGACAAAATATATATCATTATTAAATTTTAATATAAAAAAAGATATCTAACCAGAAATAAACACAGAAATTTAACACCTACATGGGTTATAGTAATCTATAAAAAACCTTTTGTTAGTTATCTAGTTAAAGATGAAACATGAGAATTATTTATTCAGTAACTTTAAAAAGAATTTTACATACCAACTTGGAAGTATATAAGCAATAACTGCAACAAGACTTTCCTACCAAAGACCAGTGTTGATTCTATTCTGGGTAAACATTACACCACAAATACTTGCACAAAACTAGAAACAAGATGTTTATCTTCCCAGCAACTTTGTTAAAGGAAACACAGGATGAAATCCACTTTATCACATAGGTGTGTTCTAAAGTAAAAGCACAGATATAAATCACACTCCATCTCTTTCTACAGCAAGGGAGAAAGCTCTCCAAATAGGACTCCTAAAATAGTCTGCCATGAAACACTTGGGATGAATTAGAAAATTATTCTGCAATGGCTTCATTATTCACATTTTAAAGGCTTGTGAAATTCATCACATGCTGATAATATGCAACATCAAATCAGTGAGTGTTAATACCACAGCCTTTTAAAGGATAGCTAATAAAAATTATTAGTGAACAGAAGTAATATGCCTATTTCTCAAGCTTCAAACAACCCACACAGAAAAAAGACAGATTACACACTGTTCGGTGTATCAGATATGTCTAATATGTGTATCATTGCATATGATCAATTCTATCTCAATAAAGCCATTAAAATTGTTCTGAGGCTCACAAGCTTAACATTCCTAGTCATAATTCAAAACTGACAGAACAACCAGTCACAAACAACCTCGCCTAACCTCAACCTTACGGAGCTCCGTGGTCAAAAGTGCAGTCTCTGAGAACAACAGCCCATCTTCAAGATCAGTAGTAAATATGAGCAACACAATCATAATACTAAGTGTTGTTAACCAATTCCAGGCAATCAGCAAATCCAGATTCAGTAACTCTGCATTTCCTCATTTCTGCATTTCTGAATGAATCAAAGTGACAGGCACTTTGTGTTTTCTTGAAAAGAATTTTTAGCCAACAATTTCTTACAAATAAGTAAAACCAGAAATGAATGGGAATATACCAGCACATGAAATTATGAATACAGGGAACGAATAGCAGAAATGAAACATAAAAACAAATATCAAATAAATGTCAAAAATAACAGAAACTATAGAAGCAGATGATTAACTTTGTGTTAAGTGCCTATGCCCTCCCCAAACTTTCCTTAATTGTCAAATAATTTAAGAATGGACTCAAAATTTCACAAAAAAAGAGATAAAATCCCATTAAATTAAATCATAATTTTATTGCCATAAAACTAAAATTAGAACTAAATTACATTATACTGTCTACTTCATTGACTTCAGTGTCATAATTAACTCTTATGTAGACAGCACAGTTGGGTTAATGGCTACTGCTTTGGCCCCCAGCACATCTTTACCCTTCTCCATTGTAATTACAAACAAAACCCGAGACCATGGAGGGCTGTACAGGAGGTGGACGACTAGAAAAGCCTGGAGAAACACACAGCCCACTGAGGCAGCCCAGCCCAGCCCTGCATCTGGTTTATGCTATCTAGAGCTATTTCACCTTCCTTCTTTGGTAACCACTAGACAAACATATCCCCATGAAAGAAGAAGAGTTTTGCATGCTGTCATTTTTGTGATAGCAAAGGAACACAGACTGCTTCAATAATGAGTGAATAAGCATATAAAAATTTTCGTTGTTAAACCATAATAAATTCAACAGAAAAAACAGCAGGTGGCGCTGGCAGAGAAACGTTGCAGTAGCGAAAGCAGAAAGTATGCATTCCTTCCGGAGCGAGTCAGCCTTCTGGGGCAGCCCCGAGCCCTGCAAGAGCCTGGACTGCATTTGTCAAGGGAGGAAAGACTGTTTTTCCACAGAAACAGGGATCCCTCTTCTCTTCAAAAAGAAGGCAGTGCAATCACAAGATAGCTAAGCCTCCCCTCGTATAAGAAATCAACACTTTTGATAAACATTTATCCACTTATCATCTCAGGAGGGTCCCTCCTTTACCGAAGGCAGAAACAAAGGAAAACAAAAGACTACATGCTGAACCTCACTCAACCTTCTCCAAATCACCTAAGCTCTACAGCAGAGAATTGCTCCTTGTACATGATCAACATGTGCCATGCGCTGTTGGAACATGGCCCATGAATGAAGCCGTGTGAGGAGATTGGGAGAGCTTGTGAGAAAACTCAAGTGAGTAAGACAAGAGTCTATAACTTCTGTTCCCCCATAACATGGAATGTTCTTGGAATGTGCTTTCGTGCCCCTCGCAGGTGTCACCACAGGAGGGGGTTTACTTTAGATTACCTGTCATCTTCAGTTGATTCTTTTGTTTTTTGTTTATTTATTTATTTATTTTATTTATTTATTTAGTTAGTTAGTTAGTTAGTTAGTTAGTTAGTTAGTTAGTTAGTTAGTTAGTTAGTTTTTCAAGACAAGGTTTCTGTGAAGCAGCCTGGTTGTCCTGGAACTCACTCTGTGGACCAGGCTGGCCTCGAACTCACAGAAATCCACCTGCCTCTGCCTCCCAAGTGCAGGGATTAAAGTCCTACAGCACCACGCCCAGTGATCATCTTACTTTTGTTATTCAAAAAGGTTTCCAAGCACCAGTTGTCCTAGTGACTGTACACAGCCTAAACTCATGTGACCTTGCCTAACCCTCAGAATAGAAACTATCTGATGCTCTGAATAAAGCTGGTTACTGCAGGAGACTTTAGTCCACTTCATTTTGGGGCCCCCAACTCTCCCAATTTCATGTCACCAATCAGAGCAGCAACAATTCACCTCTCTCAAAACCATTCATATTTCAAATTAAACTCCTGGCTTCAAGTTGCAGTAATTCTCTGGGCTCCAGGAAATTAATTACATGTCTACATGCCTATATTGTTATTGTATCTTTGTACTCCCCACCAATGAGAGAACAGAATACAGTGTATGGTAAAGACTATATGCATGCTAAGGGGAAAAAGTATTCTTTAGGAATTCACATTAAGTAAAAGAGCTCAGAGGACCCAAAGCAGCAAACATGCCCATCCATATACAATGATCAAGAAAAATATGAAAGTTTGCAAATGTCAAATAAAAGTTCTTCCTTCACAAAGCAGAGTTCAAACTGCCTTGACAGAAACACGTTCTCATCTTCCTACATCGGAGTAGCTGTTCCTTTAATGCCTGTAGTTCCTACTGGCTAGCTTTCTCAGTGCTGTGAGGTGCTAGGCAGAGTACCAGAGGGGGGAAAATACTCATTACTCTTATCCTGCCTTGCAGCCACTGATACACAGTCATAACGAGCAGTAATGACCAACCTGGTAAAACATGCCCACTGGTCCAATAGTGGCATCAACGCCATGGGTGAACTAACCACTTTATAAGTGGATTTAAGCCGCACACCGCAGGATGGAACCCAACCTGACTATATTATCAGGGCCAAGCCCCGTGCTAGACAGCTCATAGAGCCTATGGAAAAACCTACTACTATTTAAAATGACATAGTATTAAACACTCCTAATGACTTATCATAAATTAGTGCACCTCTCAACCCTCATCAGAGAAGCTTCTTCTTGCAGGAGATGGCAATTAACAGAGAACCATAACTGGACGGGTGTAAAGAATAAAGGACTGTGGGGTCCTCATCCCGACATGTGACATTTCTATCACACCTCCTCCTCCTTCCAAGTCTCAGGAACCATCTATAAAAAAGGAGGTGGAAAAGTTCTAAGGGCCAGGTGGATGACCACACAAAACAGTGCTCCCTGAACACAGCGGAGCAGTGGCACATACGAAGTCCCAGAGGCTGTGACAATGTGCCCAGGACTCACACATGCTGAAGTGAGACCACCAATAAATAAATGAAATTAATTAAATCCTCCCCCATGGAGAGGGGAGATGGTTGATGGCTGCTGAAGGGAAGAGAGTTCCTTTAAGTGTGTGGCCCCTGGTGGGTCAAACAAGCTGGAGTGGATGGTTCCAAACCCAACATATAAGGGCAGCAAATACTGAACTCCATGAGTATTAAAAAAAAAAAAAAAAGCTGGGTGAGTAGGGAGTGGTGGTGGATTTGGGAGGAGTTGAGGGAGGGGTGAAAATGATCAAAATACATTGTATTAAATGCTCAAATGTTTAATAACAATATTTTTAAACAAAATAAAAATTTGGAAGTTGTTCCTTAATGAATTCTTTTTTATGAAGTAGTAAGGAGCCACAAACCTCCTTAGCTTTAATTATCTCCTTAGAAAATACATTAGCCTACAAACTTGGCTAGAATCTTAAATAGTATAATAACACACTAATATGTTAACTTGTCAGGAAAAAAAAACATAACGTATTTAAAAAAATTATATTCTGTTCTAAACAATGAATGACCTAAAATTTCTCAAAACAAAATGCATGCATGTGTATCTTCAACTTGTTTTATACTTAACACAGAAAAGAGTAACTAACTTTATCCCTGCCTTCTAGATAGACAAAACAGACACGAAAACCCCAGGAATTTCTTGTGAAAAGTACAGCATTCACTTAAGACTCCATTCATCCCCATTCACGTTCATACAAAGAAATCAGGTTTTTTGAAAAGCACCTGCAAATTCTCTGTAAGCAGTTCTATGAATCACCTGATCTTTGAAATATAGCTGAACTCTACTGCCGTACAACTTGTATGCCCATCAGTCATCTGCAAACGAAGCATCCTGGGCGCAGCCTGCGACTCCTCGTTATCCTTTGGTGCAGCGACATTGCGGACTTTCTGGATTTGTAAAACACACGGACCTTCAAGCTGTGGAACACGAGGGAACCAAGGTCACTTCTTAGTCATTGTTATCCTTTCAATTATACAATTATTCTCTTCTTTAATGGTTACTTATTATGACTTATAAAGATAATGTCAATTAAAGTCAAAACTGAAATTATTTTTTAATTCATAGAGGTGAAATTTCAAGAGGGAGGACTGCAGAAGAACAATTTTTTAAATCCCCTTTCAGATAGTTCCAAGGCATGAAGGCACTAAGCGAACAGCTCAGTGTTTTAATAAAAGGTGCATTAGGTCATGCTTTTAGTCTTATGCGCTCTAAATAGTTCACATAAATCTTGCTTCCACCCCTTTCACGAGAACAGGCACTCAGGAGACAAACCACTTGACATTCCTTTAAGGGCCATCATCAACTCACAGCAGCAGCTCAAAGGCAGGCTTCCTGTTCAAATTCATCAACGTTACAGCCCCCTCTTCTGGTGTAAAGAACACAAAGCTCCAAAGTGTAGGATACAGAAAGTTCAAGGAGTGTGTTACACTTATTTCTACACTTCCTTTTTAAAGTAATATTAAATCTGATGCTATGTGACATGTGTTGACAGTGTTCTCTCCTGTCAACTTTCAATCAAAGTACGTAAATCAACTAGCTACAAAACTAAAAGTTTACATAACTAAATGCTGGTAGCAAAATCAGAGGAAGACAGTTAAATTTGCTTACATGTAGAAAAATAAATTTAAAAGAAATGATAATTTCTACATAGTAAAATAGATCTTTAAGTTAGCATCATAGTTTAGGAAGAAAGTTTATTTTAAAATTAAAGTTTTTCAAGTAAATCTTTCTATGCACAAATAAATTAATACATATTTTCAGAAAAGAAATGAAAAACATTTATACTTTATTTCCCAAGCAAGCAAGTCTCCAAATTGAAAAATCTACTGTCAGCACTGACCAGGAGCAATGATGTTATACATTCAGTTTTATGTAGTCTAAGCTTCCATCAAGTTTCAGCTATGAACGGTGAATACTATTTCTGGGCAAGATGGTGGACTAGAGGGGGCTTCTGAGAGAGGCAGTAAAGAAAGAGTTAAAATAAATGGGTGTTATTACAAGAAGGAGGGAAAGCTTCCGAAATCCACAAGGACATGACAGAATCCCAGGAAAGAACAGAAGTAAAAAGGGCAGTACACTCAGAGAAGAAAGGCGGAGCGCAGCAGTAGTGCACTGCCCTGGCTGGAGAGGGGAACAGAAGGTGCTTACAAAAGCAGCTGGGGGTCAGGAAGATACAGACACACAGATACACACACAGACACACAGACAGACAGACATAGACACACACACACAGACACACATCATATATATATACTTCTCGTTGAGTGGTACTACAGACTGTACCAGCCGGGGCAGGTTACTCAATATGAAGACTCCTCTCTACAAACCTACAACAGGTGCTCAGACTAATGTGCAAATATACAGAAACACATCCAAAATATGAACAAACAACAGGCTAGGGAGATAACTTAATAAGCCAAATACCCACATAAAAGCCAAGCTGTGTCTGTAAGTCCATGCTGGGAGACAGAAACAGGCAAATTTGGAGGGCTCACTGGCAGGCCAGTCTAGTTGGCTAACTACTCTGACCAAAACTGGGCTCCAAATTAAGTGGGAGATCTTGTTTCTTAGGTTTGTTTGTTTTGTTTTGTTTTTTTGTCCTGAAAAAAAAAATATATATAAGCAACTTAAAGGAGACAATCTATTCTGACTTGAGACCATGGTGTGGGAATCAGCAGGAGACTGAACAGGACAGCCACAGCCTAGAAGCAAAAGGGAATGAATGAATGTGCTCAGCATGTTTTCTCTTATTTATTCAGTTCAGGATCCCAGTCAGGGAAAGATGCCATCTACAGTGGGCAGGTCCCACCTCAATTAACACAGTCAAGTTAAACCCCCACAGGATGCCCACAAGCCTGTCTTCCGGGTAATTCTAGATTCTGCTAGGGTGACAATTACCACTACCCACCACGTCCTGTCTCAGACACTAAGATGGAGAGAGCAGGAGGACACCCAATGCCCACCTTTGGTCTCCACATACACAATGCATGAGTGCACACATGCATGCACATGCACACACACACACACACACACACACACACACGAGTGCACACACACACACACACGAGTGCACACACACACATGAGTGCACACACACACACACACACACACACACACACGAGTGCACACATGCGCGCGCGCGCGCGCACACACACACACACACACACACACACACACAAGCAGAACAACATGAATTCCCTCAAATGATGGTAATTCTTTAACCACTGAACTCAAAGACGAGAACAGAGTTAAAATGCTAGATCAAGTTTTCTGGGGAAAATGATTAAAGATCTGAAAGAAGACACAGACAAGTAAATGAACTTACACCAGAAGACAGGAAATAGACTCAGTAACAGGTAGAAAAAGCCAGCAAAATAAATGATAAAAATCAGTAATGTGGGAGAAAAAAAATCAGCAACAAAAATAAAAAATTTACCAAGCAAACTGAGATCTCAAAAAAAAAATAGAAATATAGGGCATGAAAAAAATGAATCAAATTAAAAATACAGAAATGGAAAGGATGAGATGGATCACTGGAAAGGAGCTTGCTGCCAAGCCTGAGAACCTGAGTTTGATCCTAGGGGGCTCATATTATGAAATGAGAGAACCAGTTCCTGAAAGTGTTCCCTGGCCTCTACATGTATGCCAGGGTGTACACACACACACACACACACACACACACACACACACACACGGGGGTGGGGGGATACATGAATGTAGTAATATTTTTAAGTAAAAAGTCCATGAGAAGAAAGAGTACAAGGTTGACAAAATATTACATTCAAATATCAGTCAGAAAAATAGATAGACAGACAGACAGACAGACAGACGGACGGACGGATGGACAGACGGACTAGATAGAGAAATGGACGTGGCCAGGATGTTTAAAAAAAAAAAAAAGAAATACAAGAACCTAGGATATGATCAAGAAATCAAACCTAAGAACACAACAGATAAAGCTAGGCTAAGCAAACATTAAAGGTATAAAGAATCTATTCAATAAAATTAGAGACATATAGGACCCCAAATCTACATAAACAGATAAACTTTCTACAACACACTGGAGGTATTCCAGTGTTCAATCCCAAATTATATTATACAGCCACAGGAAAAACAAAACAGCAACATCAGCAACAAAGTATGGTAAGGGCACAAAGAGACACATAAACCAGTGGAATAGAATAAAGGACCCAGAAACAAGCCCACGGGCTACAAATACCTAATTATTTCTACAAATTGTCAAGACATATACTAGGGAAATGACAAGATCGAAAACAAAAGTTGGTGGGGAAACTGGTTTTCCACATGTAAAAGGATAAAACCAGATCCATAGCTCTGCACAAAAATCAATGAAAATGGATCAAAAACCTTAACATAAAACTTAAATGCCGAATCTGCTAGAAAAAGAAAAAAAAAAAAAAAAAAAAAAAAACCGTGGGTGGAAGAACTCAAAGTCCAGGAATAGGCACGGACTTTCTGAAGAGGACCAACAGCACCGGACAACAATCCCAAGAGTTGACAAGTGGATGGCACGAAATTAAGGAGCTTCTTCAAAACAAAAGAAACAATCATCAGAGTGAAGAGCTCATCAAAACTGTCAACTAAACACCAGACATGTCATTACATCCACATACACACTTATAGAACTGTCAAAAGCAAACCCCCCAAAAATCATCATAAACAAATGGGCTAATAAACTAAACAGACAGCTCTCAAAGGAAAAATACAAATGGTCAATCAATACTTGATAAAAATGTTTAACATCCTTAGCTATGAGGGAAAGAAAAAAACACAAATGACCAATAAATATTTTTTAAGTATCCTAAAGGACTAAGTCATCGGCGGACAGCAAATTAAAACTACTTTGAGAGTCCATCTCACCCTAGCTATACTGGTTATCACCAGGAAGTCACATACAACAAATACTGGTGCGGGCAGAGGGAGAGAACGCTTAACGACTCGGTGCTGGTGGGCATGTAAACTCGAGCACCGCCACGGAATCAGCATGGAGGTTCCTCAACACTCAAAACAGAACCACCACGTGACACTGCTACTCTGCCCTGGGGTGGATGTCCTAAGTCAGCACAGCACAGGGATGCTTGCTCAAACGTGTGCACAGCTGTACTATTGACAATAGGTAGGAAACAAGTGGCCTGGTTACCCATCTGTTTTTGTTTGGTCTTTGGTCTTTTGGGGGCCCGCCACCCAGCTCCCAACTAAATCACTCAGGGAGGCTTGTTCTTAATGATGAATGCCCAGCCTTAGCTTGGCTTATTTCTAGCCAGCTTTTCTTAACTTATCCCATCTACCTTTTGCCTCTGGGCTTTTTCCTTTTCTTACTTCTGTAATCTTACTGTTACTCTTATTCCATGGCTTGCTGTGTAGCTGGGTGGCTGGCCCCTGATGTCCTCCTCCTACTCTGGCTACTTCTCTTCTCCTCCCAGATTTCTCCTTCTGTATATTCTCTGCCTGCCAGCCCTGCCTATCCTTTCTCCTGCCTCATTATTGGCTGTTCAGTTCTTTATTAGACCATCAATGTTTTAGACAGGCACAGTAACACAGCTTCACAGAGTTAAACAAATGCAACATAAACAAAAGTAACACACTTTAAAATAATATTCTACAACATCCATCAATAAACGAACAGATAAAGAAAATGTAGTATACAAAACAATGGAATTTCATGCAGCTATAAAGAAAGTGAAATCATGGTATTTACAGAAAACAAATGCAACTGGAAATCATTATGTTAAGCAAGGCAAGTCAGACGCATAAAGAAATATACCACATTTTCTCTCAGATATAGAACCTAAATTTAAAATTACGTGTGTGTGTATGAGAGTGTTTGTGTGTTTACATTTGCACCTGAAGGTCATTAAACCAGCCATCTCAGGCTAGTCCACAGGAATTTATTCTGTGCATTTCTTCCTAATTCCAGGTTCGGTGGTTTCACACTCTAGTTTAGCATGAAGTTATTAAACTACAGCGTGGGAATGCTATACAATGCGGCTCTTCACTCTCTCCAGACAGGCAGTTTACCAGCATTTTATTGGTGGCATCACATCATGGCCTATAAAGATGTCAACTGTCTTTGAGCTGATCTGCAGTTTCAGTAAAAATTCCAGCACACTTTAAGAGATTTAATAATTTGATTCTAAAATTTATTGGAAGAAAAAACAGTAACCTAAGGAAGAATATTGTATTTTACAACCACAAGTTTAGAAAAAAATGGTAATTTCAAGTGTCATACAGGCATCTTTCGAATGGATCCCGTATACTCTGGTGAAAGCGACATAAATGATTCAACTCTTTGTAAAATAATTCGGCATCATCTTATAAACATGAACACTGGCTTAACCCTATCATGCACTAATTCAGTTCCTCGGTTCTTCTCTTACTATATGTTTGTTCTTAGAAGTAGCATCCATTTTCAAAACAGATTAGAAAAATAATTAAATAGCCATCAAAGGAAATGATGCATATTTATTGTAATTGCATATGTAATAAAAATGTACTTACAATCAATGAACAAACTAAAAATTTACAGCAGTTGTTTCTTAGTGTAGGAAAGGGTGGGGGCCACAGCACCTGAGTAGAATCATTCAGACACGCTAGTGTCTGCACCAGAAGAGCTTCCGAGGCACCTACTTTGATATTAAGCTTCAAAGCATACCTATATGTACACACAGCATACATACATCTACATGTATGTACATATATCAATATTTTAAATAATTTATGATTTAAAATTAATATATTGGTTTGGTCAGTGAAATTTCACAAGTGAAAAGCTAGATGTACAACCTACATAGCATGAACACACCCAAAGTCAAACCACAGAGTCAGTTTGAAACGAGAAGTGTTAGTAAAATCATTTCTAAGAGGAAGAATAATGGAAAAACCACAGTTTACACCATTTGACAATTTCCCTCGCCAATCTCAACAACCAACAAAATCCAGCTACACTCTGCACCAAGAAGAGATGTGCTATCGGCCGGCATGCATGAGCCGGAGCACACTGGTCCCAGCACACGGCAAGCACCTCGTTCTGTGCTTTGGTCAAATGACGTCACTCACTCTGGACGCAGCCTAGAGCTACTGCAGCTGTGCCTCAGAAACTCTGTCTTCTTGCTGTTCTCCTGCACCACATGATTCCTCTACTCTACACTAAGCAGAGCTGAGACAAGTGCACGACTCTGTACACCATGGAAAAGATATGCCATGTTTTCTTTCTCCTCTCTAAATAAGTTATCTTAGAATAAAAACACACCTCAAACTCAGTGAGAGAATTCAGGTTCTAGTAATCACAAATACCAAATACATACATCTTCCATACATAATTACCAGCCAAAAAGTTTGATTAGGCCCCATTTCATCTAATTCATATTATAAAAATGGCATATTGTTTTCAAATAGAAATAATATTGAATATGGTATGTGTGTTGTTTTATGTATATCTACTAAATGTACACACATATACTACATATACATTCACAATATATGTGTATATTTAAAAATCTTACAACAGGAAGATGTGTGTACAGAGTATGCACACTCTGAGGGTTTTTTCCAAAGATTTATTTTTACTTATGTGTACACGTTTGTCTACACGAATGTGCACACATATGCAGGTGCTCATAGAGGCCAAAGAGGGCATCAGCTCTGGTGACCTGTACTTACAGGTGGTTGTAAATCACGTGCCACATGGATGCTGGGAAGCAAACGCCAGTCCTCTGCAAATGCAGCAAAGTGGTGAGTGGTAAGCCAACACTCCAGCACATACACAGTGTAGTCTTAAGTTTCAAACAGGCCTCCACTGTGGAGACCCGCTCACTATTCCATAACTGAAACTCCTATCTCTAAAAGCCAACAGTCTAGAGAGGAAAGCAAGTCTCCTGTCCCTGAGTTCTTCCTCCGGTGCATACTTCTAACGTAAAACCTGTTTTATGGAGTTCTTTGTCTCTTTCACTTGGCACAAATGTACACTCAAAACTGCTACAGGGTCAGTGAGATGGCTTGGTAAGAAAGGCACTTGTCACAAAGTACGATGACCTGAGTTCAAGTCTCAGGGCCCACATGGTGGAAGGAGAGACAACTCCCAGAAGTTGTCCTCTGACCTCCATACACTCACCAAGAGATACACATGTACTCATATTTCCTCTCTCTCTCTCTCTCTCTCTCTCTCTCTCTCTCTCTCTCTCTCTCTGGAAAAGAATAAATTTAATATTTATTTACCTGTTTGAATAAAACAAAACATTTCTAGGGGCTGGGGAGATGGCTCCGAAGTTAAGAGCACTGGCTGCTCAGACAGCCTGGATTTTATTCCTAGCAGCCACACAGAAGCTAACAACCAACAACCATCTGTAACTTCCATTCCAAGAGATCTACTGCCTTCTTCTGGCCTCTCCAGGCAACAGGCACACATGCGGTGAACAGACAAACCTGCAGTTTAACATCCCAGCAACATAAAATGAGATAAATACTCCTGGCCGGGCAGTGGTGGAGCCATGCCTTTAATCCCAGCTCTCGGGAGGCAGAGCCAGGTGGATCTCTATGAGTTCGAGGCCAGCCTGGTCTACAGAGTGAGATCCAGGAAAGGCACCAAAACTACACAGAGAAACCCTGTCTCGAAAAATAAAACAAAACAAAACAACAACAAAAAAAAGATAAATACTCCTGAAGAGAAAGGAGCAGTGCACACTTGTAATCCTAGCGCCTGGGAGCCGAAGGCCCAGGGGACCACAAATTTTGGTGCACCCTGAGCTACACAGCAAGTTCCAAACTATTCTGGTTTACTTGGCAACCCTATCTCAAAAAATAAGAAAGAATAAAAGAAGAAAAAATGATTTTCCAGTGCTATGGTGTAATTTATTTAACATGCAACCAATACACCAGAAGACAAGGCTGGAGCTTGACAGACATTGTTGATTCACCTGTGGAATTACATGGTAAATGAGGATCAGTCACGTATCCTCGTGTAAATAAACCTGACAGCAGAGGGAAAGAAATACTTTGCAGAGGTCATCAGTGACCGTGATGCAGAAACAGACCGCAAACATGGGGATGTGTCTTCTATTGTGCATTCCACAACTGTCATGAAAAGCAGACGTGGGTACACAGAGCACTGAGAATTCTCTTCTTTAAAAACGAATTGCACTCAGAAGGTGTCGGAAGACTGGAAGAGAAGGTACACGGGAGTTGGAAACTGCAGACTCAACAGCAGTGCCCACAGCTGCAGGACATCCGGGTGTCCAGCAACAGAAGCCGAATTCACGGTGAGCATTTCTGCCTTAGCGTTTTTTCCAAAGACTGTACAGATAATAAAGTCCAATCACTTAACGTTAGTCCGAGGCGATTTCTCAAACAAATCACCAAAAGAGACCACAAGAAGGTTTTACTAAACACAAGCTCTAAACAAGACTTGATGTTCTAACGATGGAGGCAGTTGGACCAAAAGCTTCAGGGATGGAAAGAAACAGTACAGAGCTGCCTGGAATCCTTTCACATCTCCAACTGACGTGCACATACAACAAGACCACCGAAGTGAAAATCATGATGGTGTCAACGATAATAACACAAGGAAAATGTAGAGATTAGCGGTGTGGCGGTATATTTACCGTAGGATTGTAAAGAGCCTATCCTTTAGGAATTTTAGAGCCTTAAAAAAATGTCTTGAGTAGTTTCCCAAACTTGAGATTCCTGAACAACAAAAGCAACAGTTATAAATAAAAACAACAGCACAGCAAACAAACTGCCCCTGACTGCTTTGAGTAGTTAGCAAAATGACATGGGAGGTGAGCACATGGAACGAACGCACTCTGGGTCACACGTCCCCCATGAGACATCCAGTCTCGGGTCTAGCCTTCACTGCCTCGAGTGTGCTCCTGACAGAACATACTTTTCAAAGTTCTCTTGTTGCTTTAGTTTTCAGAATTTATCTGTTTAAGACCCTTAGAAGGATAGAGATTTAAATACTGAGAAGTTTTATTATTAAGCCCCAGTAAATAAAACACAAATTCCTAATTTTATTCATTTTTCTGAAAAATACAAGTACGTGCTTAATTTTAATAACTCAACCACTAAATGGGACACTAATAAACTATCCTTTACTGCAGACTAAATTAAGATAGATAGATAACAACTTTAGATTGAAACTTGAACCTTTTCCCAGTTTTTTTCTTCTTAAAAACATTCACCCTCTAAACTGAGAATGATGTTGGTTCCCTCTGCATTTTAAGGCAAGGCTGCCATCTTGTGGCTCAGGTTGGTATTGCTGAGGCTCTGAGCCAGTCACATCAGTTTGCAAAACTGAAGCCTTACATCAGTTTCACATTTTAAAAAGTGATATGCAACCGTCAGTAAGAGGACTTACAATTAAAAATAAATAAATAACTCCAGAACCTAACTGCTATGTGGCAATTTCCTCCAAGTTGAAACATTCCATCCTGGAGAAAAACTCAGAAGACTCAGAGTAAACCCCCGTTACAAGCCCTTCAGAGCTGAAACCTAAGATTGATGAGGCCCCTCCCCAAGGCTATGGAGGCAGTAAACTCTGCTGGAGGGTGGGGGAGGGGCCTTCATGAGTCTTCCTGAAGGATGAGTCCAGATGCTAGGAAAGATTCTCCAACCTGCTGAGCCACCTGCAGGCCAGGCAGAGAGCATCCTTACCTCTGCTGGGGTGGAGATTTTTGTGATGCTGCTGCCTTTGAGTCCACAGCTGCTCCTGCAGCCAATCCCTTTCTAATACTCTGTAAGTAACTCCAGTAAACTCCTTGGTTCACCAAATTGGACATGTGATGTAATCATTGCTTCAGCTGGTTGTTGGTTCCCTAGCTGCAGTGAGCAGACATTTGTGTCCCCTCTCTTCAGGAGAGTGTCACCTAACACATTTCCTGTTAGGCTTCTTCAGCAATGTGCAGAAGTCCTCAAGTAACTGTACTGGACAAGGTGAAACTGAGCTATGTCTTACAATTACCATTCAGACCCTGTCTTAAACTGCCATGAAAATAACAGAAAAAACGTTAAATGATTATACTGCATTTACATTATGACTATTTCCCATGGTCTCCAGTTTCTGCACTACTAGCTGTCCCAAGACTTCAGAGTACCTAAAAAACACAAAGCCTGCCCTAAGAAAGCTCAGCAAAGAAGCTGTGTGAAATACAGCATACCCCCCTTTCTTTCTCTGTCTCCCCTGACACACACACACACACACACACACACACACTCAGCCTCCAACACTCAGGCCCGAAGGAGGAAAAAGAAAAACTACTGGAACATGTAGCCTGGCGGGGAAGAGCCTCGAGGAAAACCTCTGTCCACCTTCTCACCACTTTTCAGTTCTCTACTTGAAATCTACTGTCATGGTCAAACACCAGCCAGAGTACACAGAAACTTCAAGACAATGTCACAGAGAGAATGAGAGAGAAAAGACCCTCGGGAAATACTATATTAACTACTAATAAAGTTATTCACTTTTTGCAATTCTATTTTCTCCCAAATTAATCAGTGATAATAGCAATGACTAAGACGTCAGTTGCAAAATCCAGATGACAATGTCTTTCTGAATGCCCAAGACATCTTAGGAATGAGGCTGTAAGTTCAGAGTAGACAAGTTAGGTGTCGTCTAACTACAGACCTACCACCATCTTTCTTCCCTGATCACAAATCTACCAGCTCTCCATTCTCTTTCTAACCGGAAATGACCAAATCATGAAAATGGTGCTATCTTAGTCTCACTCATCAGAACAGCAATGACAGATTTTGGCCTTTCAGGAGGTGAAATTCAGACTCCTCTCCTCTACCTCCCAAGAGGATTACTGGTCTGCCTGAAGAGCTCCAGAACACCACGATGAGCCTCCGCCTAGGGAATAACTTCCAAAGGGGCCGGAGGACGGGCTTTTAAAAGAATCGCACAAGGCCAATGGAGGGCGTCCCCACAAAGATGAGGGCTGCCACTCCTCCCTTGCTTCCAAATACTTGGGAAAATGTTCCCCGATCTTCAGATGGCTTTCTCTCTTAGAATGGGAGTGTCACAGCCAGCCCTGAAATTCAGCACAGTCAGAGCAGCTTCAGGCCTTCCTTGATCCTGTCACAAAGATCAGTCTGGCTCAAGGAGGGTCAGGGCTCGATCCGACAATGAAAAGGAGTCCACTTGCTTGCGTCTTTCACTGAATTCTCCTGGAGCTCTCAGTAACCGAGCAGAGGTACTTAGCATTTATGCACTTTGAGATTTCTGAGACAAACACACCATCCTGAATGGCTCATTATATGTCAAAGTCACCATGTGCACTGCACTATGTTCAACATTTCATGTACAGTAACTTTTTTTGGCATAAAGGAATAATATTTTAATGATATGAATATTAACATCTAGAAAGATGAAATCACTTGCCAAAAATCACAAAATTTAATAATCTAGAGAAACAGGGTTTGAATAAGGCCAATGGCTGTACTCCTATCTTCCTATCTGTTACTGGTCCCTATTACATCATCCCCCTCCATACCTAGTATGAACCATGGCTCCCCTGCCTCTTAAGACATACACCATACACTTTCTTTTTAATGTTGGGCAAAAGACTGGAAAGTTGCTCTCCAGTCTTCTGTGTTTGGGAGCTAACCATGAAATCGAGGTTACTTTCCATTTCCCTCTCATTTGCCTTTCTTCTTCTGCTCACCTCCCTGACCAACCTTTATTCCTTTCCTAATAATATAAAAGGAAAACTGGAGAATATTATTTTACAGCAAAATCCATTAATTACATTTCATGTCAGAAGCAGTTAGTGAAAAGGAAAATATAAGCAATAAAAATATCAGAAAAAGAATCATCTAGCTACTCTGCTATTCTTTAGAGCAGAGCCTAGCATAATCATCATCAGAGAGGCTTCCTCCAACAGCAGCTGATGGGGGCAGATGCAGAGACCCACAGTCAAACATTAGGCAGAACTTGGGGAATCCTACAGAAGAGGGGAAGGAAGGATTATAGGAACCAGAGCGGTCAAGGACACCACAAAAAAAAACCCATAGAATCAACTAACCAGGTTCCATAGGGGCTCACAGAGATTGAACCAACAATCAGGAAGCCTGCGGGGACTGACCTAGGCACTGTGCATATAAGTTATGGTTGAGTAGCTTGGTGTTCTTGTGGGACTCCTAAAAGAAGATGCAGGGGTGTCTCTGACTCTTTTGCTTGCTTTTGAGACCCTTTTCCTCCTACTGTGTTATCTCATCCAGCCGTAATATAAGGGGATGTGCCTCGTCTTATTATACCTGTATAGGCCTTGTTTGGTGTTCCGGGAAGGCCTGCCCTTTTCTGAAAGGAAACAGGAGAAGTAGATCTGGGGGAGAGGGGGTTGTACAGGGGAGAGACTGGGAGGAGGGGAGGAGGGGAGGAAGGGAGGGGAAACTGCAGCTTGATGTAGTATGTGAGAGAACAATTTTTTTTAAAAAGTAGAATGATCTAGCAGTATCTATTTCACTTGAAAGGGGATACTTTATCTATTCATTCTATATATAAATTAGCATCATATTTAAGCATAATTTACATGATAATTGGCAAAGCAAAGTAAAAGGCAGATTAATAATTAAAATAGCATACTTACTAATATTTCCCTATATCATATTTACAGAATAAGATAAAGCTTATTTTAAACTAGAACTACAACATATGCAAATTAATGGTAGATGATTCTAGAGTCATGTCTTTATAACAATCAGGCATTATTAACAGGATGAAATGCTAGGCAGTAAATCTTTCTAATAAAAGCACAAATAAGGTGTAGTGAGCTGCATTAATCTTTAATTCATATCAAATATATATCCCTTGAATATTTAGCCTAAATATAGCTGTATTCAAATATAGTGTGTGGAGTTCTAGCTAATGACCAACAAAATCAGTACAATCTGTGTATCAGTTTTTAAAATTTCTATTAAAATTGTTTTGAAAACATTTTCATTCCTGCTGTGAGAGGAATTACATCTGGTTAGCAGCAGCTAGTAAAGGGGAAAATATAGTCAATGAGAAAGAACAGGGAAAAAAAGATCTTGCAATTTCTATTTCATATGAAATGGGAGTCTTTTATCTATTTATTCTATGTATAAATTAGCATCACATTTAAACATGTTTTAAGAGATAATATGTACCACAGAAGATTCCAGCTTACAAAGTTTTGCTAATTGTTATCAACTGCCTTCAAAGGAAACTTTTACAAAGTACTACACACAGTTTTAGAAGCAAAACTGAGCTGAGAAGTGGCCGAGACAAAGAATGTCTCCATCTACTGGTGAGCTCAAGGCAGTGCGGGCATTTCTGCATCTTAAGGTCAGAGCCTATGGGAAAGCACTGGTACAGGAAGCTCATTTTCTTTCTTTCTTCCTTTTTTGGGGGCAGGGGAGGGTTGGTTTTTCCGAGAAAGGCTTTCTCTGTGTAACCCTGGCTGTCCTGAGTTTGCTCTGTAAACCAGGCTGGCCTCAAACTCAGAGATCAGCCTGCCTCTGCCTCCTGAGTGCTGGGATTAAAGGCGTGTGCCACCACCGCCCGGCTGGCTCTCATTTTCTTAATAAAATGAGTATACAGATGTGCACGCACTCTTGTGTAATTACTGTTCCCATCAGAGCTGGCCACAATTGTCACCCAATCTGCAGTTGAAATGCGGGGTTTTCTATGGATGTTTCTGGGACAGCATCCCCTTAAAAGGACCAACATGCAAATGACCAGGTTCCATCTTCATGCTGGAAATTCAGGTAGGGGCAAGGACAGTTTGGGGACCAAGGCAAAAACAGCAGGAAACTACACCTAAGAACAACTACTTTTGTAATCAAAAGTGCAATGTAAACAAACTGGAGAGGATGCTGTAAAGTCTTTTTCTAGTCTTTCAGACTAGAAAGCAGAAGTCAACACTTGACACTAACCATAAGCCAAAGTTCCAAGACAAATGGAAGAAGAGGGGTGGCAATGTCAACTCTATAAAGAACTATCCAGAGGAAAGTAACCACATGCTCTCCACTCCCTCAGAAGGGGCAGAAAGAAGACATCATGGACTATAACACAGCTAAGAAACTAGACTAACAGTTCAAAACATTATCAATAGCAATTTTCAATTCTTTACTAAAACAATAGACATTTAAAATGTGCAGGAACTATCATCCATACCTGGTTATCTTTAAAAGTTATTCCCACATTTAAAAAATGAGACCGCTGAGTAAATCCACAATAATACTTCTATGTGAAACACACAATAACAACAATAAACATGCATCTTTGCCAAACTGCTAATGACCTCATAACCTTATACTTTTACATTCATAAACATACTGAGTAAACTTAGTAACAGTTTATGAAGGAAACTACAACATAAACATCGCCAATGCAATAAGGGTTACATGCCAAGTTAATACACCATATTTATAATTTGTGAATGAAGTTTTACTTTTAGTAACATTCTATATGTGAAACCGAACAGCATTATAGTTCTGTGACCTCCCAGCCTCTCTTCTAGTAACTTAGTGCACACTCCAACTTTTTATGGCAGTCAGCAAAGCTTGAGAATCATCTTTCTTCTTCTTTACCTTTTCTACCTTTCCACCGTTGATGTCACTGGGAAGGAACTTCTTGCCAATTGTTCTCAAATCTGTCTAAAATAAATATTTTATTATTAAAATAGAATTACAGAAAAAGTATCTCTAAACTCAGTCTTATGAACAACAATTAGTAAACATCTTTAACTAGTTATACAATGGTTGCAGACAGTCACTAATCTTGGTATTGTGCACAGTGCACCAGTGAAGCGGACAGGGAAGACAGAGGCGTCCTATGTCTTTTCTCTTAGTCACTCTTCTCTACTAAAGTCTCCAACAAATTACATCCATTATGATCTTACTGAAAATGAGTGCCATAATCCAAAATTCAAATGACAGCTTTGGAGTACAATAAACACAATGCGTGTGTGCGCGTGTGCGTGTGTGCGTGTGCGTGTGTGTGTGTGTGTGTGTGTGTGTGTGTGTGTGTATACACACATATATACATATACATAGATATGTTTTAACAACTAAATCCCGTATTATCTTAATCTCTAAAGACCTGAAAACCAACTGCCCCACCAGCTCTGACACTCATAATATAGCAAACCACAGGAAAGGTCAGGGACGGTGTCACAGGGACGGTGTCGTCACAGGGACGGTGTCTGTCACAGGGACGGCCCAGCGGCCATTTTCCCTGCTTTTGTAAGTCACAGACAGAGAAAATGGTGACTTAACGGCTAACTATGAAAATGCAGAAATACGTGTAACTCAGCAAATCATCGCACACAAAAACTAAAACAGAGACTGGTTACTAAGGTTGCAGCATCTCTGCTAAAGAGAAGACTACACAGTCCATACAAAAAGTAGGGCTTTAAGGCCGGGCGTTGGTGGCGCACGCCTTTAATCCCAGCACTCGGGAGGCAGAAGCAGGTGGATCTCTGTGAGTTCGAGGCCAGCCTGGGCTACCAAGTGAGCTCCAGGACAGGCACAAAGCTACACAGAGAAACCCTGTCTCGAAAAACCAAAAAAAAAAAAAAAAAAGTAGGGCTTTAAGAACAGTGTCCTCTTCAGAAATAAAAACCTAAGATAATTTGGAAAGCCTTTCTATAGAGAACAGATCTCAAGAGAAACAATATACTGTGCTTTCAAACTTCCTAAACACTAACAGCGCTCAATAAATTAACACTGCACTTAATATTTGCTGAATAATTCAAGTATTTGAACCTCAAACTACATGCAGGATTTTAATGCCATTACTTAACATTCTTATTTCATTACTTTATAGATGAAAAATTAAAGATGTCTTTTTCAACACAGAAACCGGAGCATAAAGGAAACATCTAAGGAAAACTAGAAGGTGGAGAGATGGCTCAGAGGTTAAGAACACCGCTTGCTCTTGCAAAAGACCGGGGTTTCATTACCAGCACTGTGGTGCTCCCATGTGGGAGCTTACAACCGTCTGAAGATCTGGCAACCTCATGTGACTCCCAGAGCACCGGGCACAAACATGGTGTACATTTACACAGGCAGGGAGAGCCCTCATACACGAGAGAGAAAATAAATAAATCATGCTTTTTTTTTTTTAGACAAATTAAATGGAAAACTGTTTTAAAGTATTGTCAGCTCTTACTATTACAGAGCTGATAAAAATATGATGGATCCTACAATTAATAAACTTTTTTACTTCCCATTGTATTCTGTGTGATATTTACAACTATCTAACACTAGGTCATTAAGTTCAACAAACATCTCTATAACTTGAAAAGGTGGAAAATTAAAGATTTCCTCTACATTATTTATCATAAAATACAGTTTATGGTGTATTTTTCATTGGAATAGCTTTAAATTTTAAAATAGGGCCAAATAAAAGTTAATAAACTTCACCTACATTGAGAGCAATCAGGATGATGTCATTTATACTGACTTGGCCAGGAGAGCTTGTACAAGCTTCAATGCCTTCATCTGAAAGATACCTGTTGAAATAAAATAAACAGCTTAATAATAAAAACAACATTTTACAATATGCAGCTTTGTTTTCTATTAAATACTAGGAAAGACTAAACATTCCAGTCTGTATACTATTCTGATACTATTTCAGAATATATGTGTGTGTGTGTGTATACACATATACATATATATGTACCCTTGATGATATATTGTGTAAATAAAATTATCCATATGCTTTCTAAGAAAAGCTACTTACATATCAGCCTGCCTATGAGCTACTCTTTGGAATAATATAAATATAATTTCTGATCTAATATCTGTCAATGTGGTAAGCTTTTAAAAGAGGGTGAAATACACTGTAAGGACTAAAATAACCACACTTTTAAACTGAGTTGAACAAACTAAGAACAAGAAAATCCCTCCTGGATACTTGTTTGCATTATCTTCTCACATCCCTTCTTAATATCACGGTCCCAAGAATTCTTCAGTAAGTGCTTCTGACTATAAGAGACATAAGGAAAGGTAACCTTTATAGTATAGCCTTTGCCTTTTATGTCTGTTTTCTGAGTCATTATCTTATTATCCTAATGTTCGTTTTCTCAGTTCAATCCAATCTTACATCTGGACAAAACAGTAATTAATTCAAGAGTGAAGGAACTGTTGTATCCAAAGGGGGAAAACTATTTCTACCCATTCAAAAAACCCATATGCAGTGCAGGACTTGTGTTTTTTGTTTTTGTTTTTGTTTTTTGTTTTTTGTTTGTTTGTTTGTTTTGGGTTTTTTTTTATAAATTCTATGATTCAAGTATAAACTAGCTTATAAAAATCAGGGCTGGAGAGATGGCTCAGAGGTTAAGAGCACTGACTGCTCTTCCAGAGGTCCTGACTTCAATTCCCAGCAACCACATGGGATTCCTCACAACCATCTATAATGGGATCTGATGCCCTCTTCTGGCCTGTAGTCATACATGCTGTATACATAGTAAATAAGTAAATAGATAGATAGATAGATAGATAGATAGATAGATAGATAGATAGATA
>CABHPH010142325.1:4596-15756 GCA_902168325.1 Peromyscus nudipes | reverse complement strand
CCTTTTCTTTTCTTTTCTTTTCTTTATGGTTTTTCAAGACAGGGTTTCTCCATGTAGCCTAGCTGTCTTGGAACTATTTCTGTAGACCATGCTGGCCTTGAACTTAGAGATCTGCCTACCTCTGCCTCCCAAGTCCTGGGATTAAAGGTGTGAGCTGCCACCCCCCAGCTGAACATCCCCCATTTTTAACACTTGAAATAATTGGTGTGTATTTTAAAACCAGTTATGTCTTAACTATTTTGAATTTGTATGTGGTACACAGATAATTGTATTATGAGCCATGCTTGTTTGTTTTTCTCTCTCTGTTGTTAGGTATCATATCTAGGACCTTCCATGTCCTAGACAAGCACTCTAAGCTCTAAGCTAAGACTCTCAACCCTAAGAGTCACATTTGTGTTGTATACTTAGTGTTGGATGAGTAAACTATGGTACCCAGTCACCTGGCAGCTAGAGTATTTCAGAACTCGCTACTGCACGCAGCAATGAGGGGAACATTATTCTGTCTGCTTCCTTGGAGGGCTTGTGAGCATCTGTCTATGTAGGGCACATACCTGGAGAACTGCTGCTCGGTGGAATGTGCTTGTCTTTGGTTTTGCTGTCTAAAGCAACTGCCCCCCCCCCCCCCTTTTTTTTTAAACCAGCATTTACAAATATTCTTGTTCTTCTGGGCATTGTTCTGCTGCTTTTTTGGCAGTCTCAGGCTGTATAATGGTGGCTGTGGGTTTTATATTTCCCTTATCATCAGTGAGGTTGGAATTTTTAAAAATAATTTATTTAATGTGCATTGGTGTGAGTGTGTCAGATCCCCTGGAACTGGAGTTACAGACAGTTGTGAGCTGCCATGTGGGTGCTGGAAATTGAACTTTTTTTTTTTTTTTTTTCCCCCGAGACAGAGTTTCTCTGTATAGCTTTGCGCCTTTCCTGGAGCTCACTTGGTAGCCCAGGCTGGCCTCGAACTCACAGAGATCCGCCTGGCTCTGCCTCCCAAGTGCTGGGATTAAAGGCGTGCGCCACCAACGCCCGGCTGGAAATTGAACTTTTATCCTGTGAAAGAGCAGCCACTGCTCTTAACTGCTTAGCCATCTCTGTAGCCCCTGGAATTTTTTTAATGTCTTTTGGCTTGCATTTCCTTTATGTGACTTACCTATCATATATGATTTGCCCATTTTTCTTTTGAGGTTTGCCAACCACAGTATGACTAGATCTCTTGTCAGTAATGTGTATTGTAAATATCTTCTCTGTGTTGATGGCATATTTTATTTCTAGCATCATTGGATGAATAAAAGTTGTAATTTTTTTTTTTAATCCTTTTGAGACAGGATTTCTCTGTTTAACAGTCTTGGCTGTCCTGGAACTCACTTTGTTAGACCAAGCTGGCCTGGAACTCACATCCACCTGCTTCTGCTGGGGTTAAAGGCATTTGCCACTATGCATAGCAAAGTTGTAAATTTTAATAAAGTAAAATATATGTTTTATTTTGGATTTTGAGACAGGATTTTTCACATAGCCTAGGCTAGCGTGAAGGGAACTAGCTAGGGTGCCAAGGGCGACCTTAACTCTGTCCTCCTGCCTTTCTCCTGGAGAGTACCAGGACTTCCAAGCAAGTGCCGCCACACCCAGCTGAATAAAGTCAAACTTTCAGAGTATGTACTTTTTGGATCTGGTTTTTCTTGTAAAGGTTGATGATTAATTTGTTAAAATTGTAGCATTCACTTTAAACTGAAAGGGATAAAAATGTAAGTCTGTGTGGGCTCTTATGTACACCCGAAGCATTGAGACATTTAGAGAGTCAGATTTCTTTTGGTCTTTAGTCTTTGGAGTAGAAAGGTGGGAATATGTAAAATTTGTGTGAATCCTATTGTAGGAAATTCCTATTGTAGGAAAGCTTGTGCTTTATTTGGAGAATAATATAAACATGTGAGTGAAATGTAATGAAAGACAAATGCAGCGTCAGGACAGTCTCATGCCCAATCACAGGTGCTCATTCTAGGATTACAGTTGGGGAATCATTAACTGGAGATAGCTAGATTGTCTGTCCTCCCTCATGGTGAACTTCCTCTCAGTGTGTTGTAAACCATCCTGAGCTACATGGTGAGATTCTGGCTCAAAACCCAACGTTGTCCTCTGAGCCCAAACCCAAACCAAGCTAACCCAAATACCAGAACATGCTTTCTAACTTGCTAACTTCCATGTGTTGTTTTTGTTTTTCTTTCTCTTTTGGATGGTGTAGGGTGAGGGATAACAACACTGAACTGAAATAGTTGGCCAGTTCTGTCTGTAGAAGGCAAAGTAGTTACAGTATGTCGCAGCAAGTAACTTTTCATTTTAAATTTGAAAGAGTCTCCTACATCCCAGCCTGGTCTCAGAATGGCTGTATAGCAGAGGATGAACTTGAACTCCTGATTCTCCTGTCTGCACTTCGCTAAGTACTGAGATTGTGAGAATGTACCACCATACCATTTTTTGGGGGGAGGGGGAAGCTAACTTAATTATTTGAAAAATAATACACAAAATTATAAATTTACAAATGAAAGCAATTGGCAAGTCTTCAATTTCTTCTACAAAACACCGATGTCAGAAGCAGCAACAGTTTCTATAGGTTTTATTGTCATAAATGAAAGTTTAGGAACTGAAAACTCTGTTACCTTTGAAATGGTAGAACCATTTCTTTTCGTTCGGTTTTGAGACAGGTCTCATTTTATAGCCTTGACTAGCCTGGATCTTGCTGTGTAGACCTTTCATGCCTCAAATCATAGATCTGCCTGCTTCCATTTCTAGAGTGCTGAGATGAAAGCCGTCATGCCCAGCTTATGATATTTTTTGTTACATTTATTATGTGTGCCTGTGTGGGAGGGCATGTTTGTGGAAGTCAGAGGGCATCTAGTTCTCTCTGTCCATGTAGGTCCTGGGGATGGCTCCCAGGTCATCAGGCTTGGTGGCTAGTGCCTTCACCCACTGAGTCGTCTTGCTGGCTCTCAAATGAGAAAACTTTTGAACTAGGCCAAACCTTGTTGCCTCAGATAGTGAGGTGGTAGTAGACTAAGACTAATATTAAAATATTTTATACCCATTGTGGTTGTAGATAAGACATAGATAGTAATGAATGTAATGGAACTGTCCTGAGTGCTGACTTCATTTACCATTTGAAAAGCTGAAGAAAATCACGTTGTGCAGCAGCGCTGTAAACTTTAGCCCAAAGGATATGGCTTTTAAAAACTAGCCAGGTTGTTTTTATTGGTTTGTTGTTTGTTTTGTTTTGTTTTTGAGACAGGGTAGACCAGTCTGGCTTCAGGCTCACAGAGACCTGCTTGCTCTGTGCCGCTCAACTCTAGCCAGGCTGCTTTCACCGAAGATGATCCATTTACCTGGAAGGCGTCAGGTTAAAGGTTATTGGAACGTTTACCACATTAGGCCACTTTAATGGATTGTTTAATTTCCTGTTGCATCCTCTTTTCCTTTTGAGACAATAAATTCATTTTTGAAAGTATCAATGGACCCACATCTACTTATTTTAATGTATTTGAAAGAGTTGATTTATGAGTTCAGAAAAGGAACAGAATCATAGGATCACTATGAAGAATGAACCATTTTTTATCTGAGCTTTTTTCCAATGGAGCAAAAAATATCCCTGAGAAAACTTCAAGACAATGGTGTTACATTACTAGCTTTAAAAAAATAGTTATGAAGTACGGGCTTCATATTTAATTTTTTTATGTTTTGAACCTTGTTTATTATAGGATAATATGCTAGTGCCCTGAGTTATTTTCTTAGGTTAAAAATGTCTTCTTATATATCCCAGGCTGGCCCTGAACTCATAGTTGCTCCTAGTTTATCCCCTCACGTATTGGATTGATAGGCATGCACATAACACCTATCTAAATATTTTTAAATCTGTTTTTATGTAGACCAGTTTGGCCTTAGACTCAATGCCTTCTGAGTTCTGGGATTAAAGGTTTATATAGCCATGACTAGCTTTAATTTTTTTTTTTTTTTGGTTTTTTGGACAGGATTTCTCTATGTAGCTTTTCGCCTTTCTTGGAACTCACTCTGTAGCTCAGGCTGGTCTTGACCTCACAGAGGTTCACCTGCCTCTGCCCGAGTGCTGGGATTAAAGGCGTGCACCACCACCACCACCACCACCACCACCACCACCACCACCACCACCGGTCTTAATTTTTTTTTTAAATGTGTTGTTTTTTGTGTGTATGTCTGTGTGGTTTTATTTATTGTTTTCTTTTTGTGGTACTGGAGATTTAACCTAAGGCCTCCACATGATAGGTAAGTTCTCCATTACTTAGGTTTATCCCCATAGCCTTTGTGTGTATGTGCTTGCCTGCTTGTGTGTGTGTGTGTGTTCATGTGTGGGTGGACTTGTGGATGGGTGTGGTAAGCATATGGAGGTCAGATGATGACCTAGGGTACCATTCCTTAGATATTGGTCACCTTACATTTTTTTTCAAGATTTTATTTATTATTATTTGCGTGCGTGCGTGCGTGCGTGCGTGCGTGCGTGTGTGTGTATGTGCATGTGCATGTGCATGTAGGTGTGTGTGATGTGTGGGCATATGCATGCCATGGTGCCTGAACATGGAGGGCAGAGGACAACTTTATGGAGTCAATTTTCTTTCTACCTTTTTGTGGATTCTGTTTTTGTTTTCTGAGAGAGGGTTTCTCTGTGAAGCCCTGGCTGTCCTGGAACTCACTCTGTAGACCAGACTGGCCTAGAACTCACAAGGGATATTTCTGCCTCTGCCTCCTGAGTGGAGTTAATAGGCTATTAAGATTAAAGATGCAAGCCTTTAATCCCAGCACCATGGAGGGGCAGGGGTAGGTGGCTCCCTTTCAGTTCAAGGCCAGCTTGGTATACATTGCAAACAACAACAAAGTAATACTAAAAAGTAGAAGCAACTGTAGTGCCCATCTGTGGGTGGATGAATAAAATGTCATACATACACGAGTGAAATACCATGTGATCGTACAAAGGAAGAAAATCTAGTTGCATGTTACAACATGGATGAACCTTGACATTATTCTGAGTCATAAAAAGGCAAATATGAGTCCACTTATGAGGTATATTTTGAAGTCAAATTCATAGACCAGAAAGTAAATGATGGTTGCCAGAGTCATGACATGGTCCCAGTTTCAATTGCAAAAGAGGGCTAGTGTTAGGAGGGAGGTGTAATTATACAGCATTGGGGATGTATTTAATGCCACTGAATAGTAACCTTAAAAATGATTAAAATAGCCAGCCTGGGCTACCAAGTGAGTTCCAGGAAAGGCGCAAAGCTACTCAGAGAAACCCTGTCTCGAAAAACTAAAAAAAAAAAATAAAAAAAAAAAAAAATAATAAAATAATAATTTTTTATATATATAATGTATGTATAAAACTGTGGTTTTCAAGAAGGAAGATGTTTCAAAAATGAAGGTTTGGACAAGTGGAAGGAAATTGAATGAGGAGACTTTAAGAAACTATTGACTCATTTATTTTTCTTTAACTGTTAAACATAAGGCATAGCTAAGTTTGGCAGAAAATATTTCAGAAATTTCATATTAGCTAAGAAATTGAATATGTTAGCAAAGTATTTCTGTCTTGGTTCCTGCTCTCCTTTTTCAGCAGACCCAGTATTATGCATAAGAAGAAACCAGAACATGTCTCACTAATAGTTTACAATGGTCAGATCTGGGTCTGTGGATGTTCTTATATTGCTGGTTGATTATTGTAGAAGGTAGAGTTCAGTTAGGGTTTCTAGTTTACTGTAGGATTAGAAGAGTAAAACCCATGTCTTTGTCCATTTAGTCTGCTAACACAAAATTCTATAAGGAGCATAGAAATTTTTGCTCATTGCCCTATAGGCTGGAGAGTCCCAGGATAAAGGTAAAAGCAGATGCAGGGTTTGTTGAAGGCTTGCTCTCTGCTCCAAAGATAGCATCTAGCTGTGATCTTACATGCTAAGGGGCAAAGAAGCTTCTTGAGGCTCCATTTATGAAAGGGAGCCCTCATGGCCTAATCAGCTCCCAAAGCCCCCTTTGTATTTTTGATATATGGTCTCACTCTGTAGTCCAGGCTGGCCTTGAACTCATGCCAATCTCTCTGCCTCAGCCTCCCAGTTTCTAGGATTACATTTGGTGGGTAGGGAGGGTTTCAATATTCAAATTTTGAGAGACCATAAACATTCAGAACAAAGTACTTGAAATGAGAGCTCTGGGTGTGATTGTGCACACCTGGAGTTCTTCACTTGGGGCTAAGGCAGGAGGATTGCTGTGGGTTTTAGGCTAGCTTCAGCTACAAGCAAAAAGAATCTGGTGAATAAGCCTGAGAAGTAAAAGCTTAGTGGTTGCTCCATTAGGAGCCTTTGCTCTACTCCTAAGTAATAGTTTTCGACAGCCCCCACCATCAAAGAGGTAGTATTTCAAAACCTTATTCCTTAGTCTGCTGATAAGAACAAGTGGCAAAGACATGAATAATATAGCTGAAGAGCACAACATAGTTCACATTACAACGAAAAATAATAAAAGCATAATGCTGTGCAAAAACAGTGTTTGGGATGCCACCGTGTTTAGCTGGGTATACAGCAATTGGTATTAATAAGTGTTTTCATATTTGTCATTTTGGATCTCTGGGTATGGATTACATAAGTATTTTGAAAATTAGGAGTATCATAGGAGAATTATTGAGGCTATGATTGGGCAGCCTTACAAAAATGCATAATATATGAGTTTGATATGTCTAGAAAGAGTTCTCTGTGTGGTTTTGTTTCATTAATTTAGCTAGGCATTTGATCCCAGCACTAGGGAGTCAGAAGCAGATGGATCTCTCTGAGTTTGTTGCCAGCCTGATCTAAATAGGGAATCCCATGCCTGTCACAGTGATATAGTGAGACTCTGTCTTAAAATGTGGTGAATTAGTGCAGTTTTGGCATGCCCCTGGGTAGAGGTATCGGAGATGCTGGGGACATTTGAAGGAAGCAGATGAACTTCCTTAGGCTTAAACCCCAGAGTTTCAGTTTGTAGTATTCTCTACTTACTGAATATCAAGTCTCGATCTGATTGTGAGCTTTGTCTCTGCTTTATAGTAGAGCAACTTAGGAATCTGGGAGGTGGAACACAAGAAACTTTTGGAAGTTTTACCTCAGGTGTGGTGTATTTACTTCTTTTTCTTTACATCATAGTTTTGAGACCTTGGGTCAATTGCTTGGTACCTCTGAGCTTTGGTTTTCTTTCTTTTTTGATTTTTGTTAATTTGTGTGTGTGTGTGTGTGTGTGTGTGTGTGTGTGTGTTTTATGTTTGTGTATATGGATTAGCAGTTGCTGGATTGTATATTACATGAATTCTAAGATCATGAAATAAGGTCATAAGGGAGAAAGTCAGCTGTGCTAGCAACATGTTAAATCCCTTTTGTATCTGTGTTACACCAGAGTCAGGTACTATTTACAGACTCATTGTACACTTGATGGCTGTGTAGATGGAGTAAGACCAAAATCCATAGAAAGTCATTTAGTGTCTGGGAACTTAGGCAACGTGAAGGTAACTGGATAGAAAGCTATTAAGTTGTCTTTGTAGTATAATGAATGCTCTTTAAGATCAAAGGAGATTATATTTGGCAAGTAGAATATAGGATCAGAGCTGTTCATGAAAAGGATAGCCCTTTTAAATTAATCCCTGTATGTATGTATGTATATACTTAAAACATACGTAGTTGTTTCTTCCTGATTATAAACTGTGTTGGCTGATTCATAATTTTGTGTGTGTGAGGTGTAGGCATGTGTAAGAGTGAGTACATAGAGTCCAGAGGCATATGTCAGGTATCTTCTGTCACCCTCTACCTTGTTCGTTTGAGGCTAAACCTGGAGTTTCCATTTTTTCAACAAGACTGGAAGTCAGCAAGCCCCAGCATCCCCTTGTCTCTGTTCTCAGTACTGGAGTTTAGCCACGCATGGGACCACACCCAACTTTTCAGTGGGTCCAGACTCTGAACTCTGGCCCTCATTCTTTGCAGCAAATGCTCCTAACCCTGAACTGCCCCTCTTGCTGATGGTTCATAAGTTATATTTTGGTGAGAGAATATTTTATTTTTGCCATACCTGCACCGCTTGTTCAGGGAGTTGTACTTTGCCTTCCATGGGGAAAATGGTTGGTACTGTTTCTATTGCATATCCCAGTCAGTGTAGCCGTTCAGTAAGTATTTCCCCCAATAACTGAAATCCTGAGAACTAATGTGGAGATAATGAAGGTCTTTCTTATTTCCTCCCAAGAGAAAAATCTTAATGGAATTTTAAAATTACTATTATTTTAGCCTATTATGAATTTGACCCTAAAAGTTTTTTCCTACAGTTTAAAGTTGAGGAAAACCTGTTCTTTTGATTAACATTTCCTTCCTTCTTCTGCAGGTATGGCCTCACAAGTCTTGGTTTATCCACCATACGTTTATCAAACTCAGTCAAGTGCCTTTTGTAGTGTGAAGAAACTCAAAGTAGAGCCAAGCAGTTGTGTTTTCCAGGAAAGACGCCGTCCACAGACCCATGTGAACGGTAGAGACTTTGGAAACTCTCACTCTTCCACGAAGGGTGGTGCTTTCCAGACAAAGACGCCGTTCACTAGACCTCGAGGACACAGCTTTTCATTGCAGGCAGGTGCCGTTGTTGTTAGAGACACTGCCGGTGCTACAAAGGCCATAGCAGCTCCAGCGCAGCAAGCTGCAGTGGAGGCGCCTCGCACCGTGCTGTGGCGAAACCGGTTACATTTCCTAGAAGGTCCCCAGCGATGTGGATTGAAGCGCAAGAGTGAGGAGTTGGATAATCACAGCGGCGCGATGCAGATTGTTGATGAACTGTCCATACTTCCTGCAATGTTGCAAACCAACATGGGAAATCCAGTGACAGTTGTGACAACGACTACAGCATCAAAACAGAACTGTACCAGCGGAGAAGGCGATTACCAGTTAGTGCAGCATGAAGTCTTATGCTCTATGAAAAACACATATGAAGTCCTTGATTTTCTTGGTCGTGGCACTTTTGGCCAAGTTGTTAAATGCTGGAAGAGAGGGACAAATGAAATTGTAGCAATCAAAATTCTGAAGAACCACCCTTCTTACGCACGCCAAGGGCAGATAGAAGTGAGCATCTTAGCAAGGCTCAGCACTGAGAATGCTGACGAGTACAACTTTGTGCGGGCCTATGAGTGCTTCCAGCACCGCAACCATACCTGCCTGGTCTTTGAGATGCTAGAGCAGAACCTGTATGACTTTCTGAAGCAGAATAAATTCAGTCCCCTGCCCCTGAAGGTGATCCGGCCCATTCTTCAGCAAGTGGCCACTGCACTGAAGAAGTTAAAAAGTCTTGGTTTAATTCATGCTGACCTCAAACCAGAGAATATTATGTTGGTGGATCCTGTTCGACAGCCATACAGGGTTAAAGTGATAGACTTTGGGTCGGCCAGTCATGTATCAAAGACTGTTTGTTCAACGTATCTACAATCTCGGTACTACAGGTAGGCAGCAACTGCTTTTTGCCTATTTAACAAATGCTGAGTTTCTGCTAAGTGAAATTTGATATGTGTATGTGGTGAGAGACTGCTTCGGCTAAATAAGGAAATCAATAGGATCTATTTAGGTTTGAAGTTTGAAAAAGATGTGCAAAATCACGGCATAAAATTGCTTCAAGGACAGTAGAACTCTCCATTAGTTCCATGCTAAAGACATCTGGTTATTTTTATTATTAATAGAAGATAGGAAAGAATGTCACACAAATAAGATGACAAATGTAAGTCTTTAAATGTCGAAAAATGTTGTTGAATGTAGCTTTTGTATGTTTCTTGGAGCACTTCAGTGCTTGGGAAGGTAATTTCTAATTTTTAAAGTTTTATTTTTCACATTTTTTATTTATGTGTGCATACATGCAAAGGTGCACATGTGCAAGTCTAAGGGTAACTTGTGGGACTCTGATCTCTTCTCTCTACTGTTGTGGGTCCCTGAGATTGAACTCAGGTCATAGGGCTTGGTGGCAAATGCCATCTCACTAGTCCTGGAGAAGTAATTTAATAAAGACATAATTTCATATAACAACATTTAGAGAAATTATGAGTTCAGGCCATTATTCTGATTTTAAGATTCACATGTATTTATATGGCTGCCATGAAGTTTTCTATGTATATGCCATGAGTAATATTATCTTAGTGTTGGTGCTGTGAGTGTGTGAAGAAATTGAAGACAAAAATTGTCTCCATGCAGCTATTGACAGAGATCTACAATGTCAAGATTAGTGTAATGCCAGCCTGAAGTACTGTAGTCTCAGAGGCTAGCTGATGGTTCAAAATAGCAAAAGTTCCTGTGTGAGTAGGAAGATGTCTTTGAACTCATAGTTTGAGTTCCCAGCTCATAAATTGGAGACTGAGTTATTTACATTTCAGCATGAGTGCTGAGACATTCTTGGGGTCCTCTGCAGTCATGACTGCTAACACAGTGGGGCCAGTACAGGAGCAGGGCTGGCGGCAGGAGTGCTGAGACATTCTTGGGGTACTCTGCAGTCATGACTGCTAACACAGTGGGGCGAATACAGAAGCAGTGCTGGCGGCAGGAGTGCTTGTTCATAAGCTACTGAGTAGATGAAATGCAGTTTATGGCCAGAGCTTGCTACGTCATGAGGGTTAGAAACTTTGACCAAATAAGCAGGTAGTTGTTTTTGGTGTTGCATCTGCCTTTGTACTACTTCTGATTTTCCTATTAGTCTTCTGTAAACATATGCTGTAATACCTTGCACAAATAAGAAGTAAGCCAGTTATCAACAAACACCAACTCTGTATGCTTTGTTATTAGTAAGTTATCAGAAGGAATGCCATGCTTATGTAATTATAATTAAATGTATTGATATAAGTATTAGGAATTAGTAGTATGATATAAGTATTAGGAATTATTATTATGTAGTATGATTTATCCTTAGTATATTTTAGGTTGCATTATTTCTGTCTAGTATTAGGGTTCTGGATACCATTCTCAACTGTTTAGATGTGGGATTTGGAGGTACACATTTTTAATTCAATACTGTGAAGGCAGAGGCCAGGAGGATCTCTCTGAGTTAGAGGCCAGCCCAGGCTACAGTGAGACCCTGTCTCAGAACACACACACACACACACACACACACACACACACACACACACACACACAC